>PVJC01013944.1:0-37204 GCA_004026665.1 Murina feae | reverse complement strand
ATGGCTCCTCTGACTCTTCATCCTGGCAGAGCAAGAGTGGCCAAAGGAGGGGCCTCGCCTACTGGTCTGAGAGTAATCCTGAGGTCAGATCCGCAAGCCACGCTGGGACCAGCTTCTCAGTACGCAATGATCAGAGGCACCAGAACACCAATTTATTCTAGATGTTAAGTCACTTCAAAGTTATACTATCAATACCAATTCAATGACATAATATGGAAGCACGGAAGCCAAGCAAAAGGGCCATAGGATATTGCTAAGCTAATAAACAAATCATTGTTTCCTGACGTTTTATTTTTTAAAAATATATTACTAGGCTCTATGAAAAGTTTTCCATAATGAAATATTTTAAACACACATTTTAAGGCAAACTTTTTTCTTTAATGGAGAACTTCTCAGAGACTTTACTATAAGCATATGGTTGCCCTAGCCAGTTTTGCTCAGTGGATAGAGTGTTGGCCTGCGAATTGAAGGGTCCTGGATTCAGTTCCGGTCAAGGGCACATGCTCAGGTTGCAGGCTCGATCCCCAGTTGGGGGCATGCAGGAGGCAGTTGATCAATGATTCTCTCTCATGATTGATGTTTCTCTCTCTCTCTCTCTCTCTCTTTCTCTCTCTCTCTCTCTCCCTCCCTTCCTTTCTGACATCAATAAAAATATAAAATATATATTTTAAAAAATAAAATGCTTTTTAAAAAAAGAGTGTGGTTTATGAACTTCCAAATAGGCAAATAAAATGGGTGATATTTCCCAAACATTACTGGGAGGGGGAGTGGTATGTGCCTGCACACACATGCATAGTATGTCTCTTGGCACAAGAATTCTGAAAATACTATCAAATAAAACAAAGTTACTATATCAGTCAGAATTGAGTACAAGTGACAGAAACGACTTATAACTAGTTTAAGGAACAAAGGAATTAAATGGGTGATTATCAGGGGAGTCTTCAAGGACCAGACCTGAAAAGCAAGCGGTCTCAGCATAGAAACCACGGCACCAGCAGCCCAATGCTAATGTTACGAAACTGACATAAACCAATTCCCAAACATCTGTACCTTCTTACATAACAGGGAAACACTTGCAAATAGTCTGTAACAAAACAAAACCATGGTGCAAAAGAATATGAGCCCAATTCTATCAAAAAGAACGAATATTGTACAGAAACACTTCTAGAGGGAAATACAACAAAATGTTCAGTGTGTGTTTTTCTGGGTGGTAGAGTAATAAGTAATTTTTATTTTATTTATGTGCATGAATTACATTTGTAATTATAAAATTTAATATTTTTTAAACTACCTTTGTCGCCCTGACCGGTTTGGCTCAGTGGATAGAGCATCAGCCCAAGGACTGAAGGGTCCCAGGTTCAATTCTGGTCAAGGGCATGTACATTGGTTGTGGGCACATCCCCAATAGGGGGTGTGCAGGAGGCAGCTGATCGATGTTTCTCATCAATGTTTCTAACCCTCTATCCATTTTTAATATATTTTATTGATTTTTTTTATTTTATTGATTTTTTACAGAGAGGAAGGGAGAGGGATAGAGAGTTAGAAACATCGATGAGACATCGATCAGCTGCCTCTTCCACACCCCCTAGTGGGAATGTGCCCGCAACCAAGGTACATGCCCTTGACCGGAATCAAACCTGGGACCCTTGGGTCCGCAGGTTGACGCTCTATCCACTGAGCCAAACTGGTTAGGGCTAAATAAAATATATTTTTAAAATAAAAATAAAATGAAACTACCTTTGCCAAGTCTAAAAGAAAAAATGTTCTAATGCCAACATTTTCTGACTAAGTTCATGTTCACAATTTTCAAATACTTCCTGAGTTGATAAACTTTTTAAAAAATATATTTTTATTGATTACAGGAAAAAGAAGGGAGAGGGAAAGGAGGATAGAAACATCAATGATCAAAGAGAATCATTAATTGGCTGCCTCCTGCCCACCTCCTACTGGGGATGAAACTTGCAACCCAGGCATGTGTCCCGAATGGGAATCCAACTATGATCTCTTGGTTCATGGGTCAACACTCAACCACTGAGTCACAATGGCCTGAGTCAATAAACTTTGATAATGAATTTTTCTAATTATTAGATGTTTATTTAATTCTATATCACTGGAGGATTTTGATGCAATAAACATTTTAAAAATATTTTTATTGATTTCAGACAATAACGGAGAGGGAAAGAGGGAGAGAAACATCAATGATGATAGAGAATCATTGATTGACTGCCTCCTGCATGCCCCACGTTGGGGATTGAGCCACAACCCCAGGCATATGCCCTGACCATGAATTGAACTATGACCTCCCCAGTTCATAGGTCAATGCTCAACCACTGAGCCATCCTGGCTGGGTGCAATAAACATTTTTAAAGCTCTTTCTTGTCTTTTACTTAAGTAACTAAGATATCATATAGAAATCACAATTCCAGTAAATTGTAATTCCAGTAAGTTGTCAGGAATTAGTATAACACCACTCGTTGGCACAATTGGTTGGCTTGCATGTAAATTCAGATAAGACCACTTCATAGATAACTTCACTTTTTCCAAACATAATTAGTTCTTTATTAAAATAGCAACATAAATAATAATAAATTTATTATTTATTAAAAAGGAATCAGGATTAACAATAACAAAAATCTCCCAATACTATCTAAATAAAACCAATCAAAAATGAAACAAAAATAGTAATTATAATTCAGTTATAAATAGCAACAATTAAGAGACTACATACCAAAACTTTTGAGATGCAGTCAAAGTAGTGTTGAGAGGTAAGTTTATAGCCTTATGTGTCCTATCCTATATAATAAAAGCCCAGTGACCATAATGGCATAACGACCAGAATGACTGCTCAAACAGTAGCTATGAGGTGCATTGACCACCTCTTAGGCCCTCCTCCCTCTTCCTCCTTACTCCCCTCCCCCCTCTCCCCCCTCCCCCACTCCCCCGCCCAGCCACCTGCAGGCTCCGATTACAGGATGGTGAACCACAGGGAACTGGGGTGGGTGGCAGCAAGGCAGGACTGGGGACCGGTGAGCAAGCAGAAGATGGCCCTGATCACAGGCTAGGTATAGGGGACCCTACCTGCACATGATTTCATGCTCTGGGCCTCTAGTCACTAAAGAAAAAAATGAAAATAAATAAACTAAGTCATGAATTACAAAGAAACATTCAGAAAACAACAAAATAAACTTAAGAAAATAATAAAGAAGAAATTAATAAAAAGTAAAAGTTACATTAATGATGTTGAAAATAGAAAAAAAATGTAATTTCTAAAATAGCTAAGTGTTGGCTCCTTTAAAAGACTGGCAAGACTAAATTTTAAAAAAAAATGTACCTAAAAAGATTAGAAATGAAAAAACGTATAACTACAAATATAGAACAAAATATTTTAATTACATGTAGGAATCTACTAATAAACTTTCAAATTCTGTGAAAATGCATAATTTTCTTTAAACATTAGGCCCAAATCACAGAAGAAAATTTTAATGTTTTCAGAAATTGATCTTCGGCCCTTAGAAATAGGTTGGGCCCTGAACAATGCTATGGGTGAGTTCCTCCAAACCTTCAAATAATAGGCAATTTCTATACTCTATACCAACCTAGAGGGTAGGACATTCTTTGGAATCTGATAAAAGAAGAATATAAAAATGTAAACTATAGTCAAATCTTATTCATGAATATAAATCTAATTACCCTGAATAAAATTTAAAATAAACTTAAATAAAATGTAAAAAGCTGAATTCAATATTATTATACTGAGAGAGAAAAAAATAACTCGCCATGATGAAATAGGATGTATCTCATGGAGAAATAACCCAATATTTAAAAATCTATTAAAATAATTTATTGTAATAATAGGTCCAGGGAGTAAAACTATGTGATAATTTCTAGTTTCCAAGAATATGTTTAATATAATTCAATCAACAACAATTTTCAATAAATGTTTAGTATACTTGAACCAGGAAATCACCCCTTCAACTGGTAAAAACCTCTATTTTACTCCAACAGCTAACATTAGAAACTGATGAAATATTAATGGCATTCCTTAAAAGTCAGGAAAAGAGGAAAATTAATACCATCATTTATTTAATATATGCGGTATAAATATTGCAAAGGAAGAGAGAAAATTATCATTAATTACCCTTCAGATGATTGTCTACCTAAAAGAGAATCAACTAACAAGATTAATGAAGAAGTTCACAAAAGTTGCCAAATACAAAAATCAATAAGTTGACCCTGTAAGGAGTGACCAGTTATAAAACATAATGAGAAAATAAACCTAATGAAGATATGAAATACCTAACAATATTATTAATAAGAAACATGCAGGATCTACAAAATTACTGAGGAATATATAAAAAGCCTTCAATAACCTTGACATGTGACAATTATACCTGAATGGAAAAATTAATATTACAAAGATTGCAATTCTACCCCAATTAATTTATAACATTAAAGCAAATCTAAACAAAATGCCACTAGAATCTTTTGAAACTTGATGAAAATATAACTAATGTTTATATTGAAATATAAATGTACATATATAGCTAAAACTATTTTGAAAAAGAAGAATAATGTTTATCCTATATAAAGTAATCACACAATAAAGCAAATTATAAAATCACAATATAAAATGACAGCATGGTTCAGAAATAGAGAAGGATATCAAAAAACAAATAAATAAAATCCAGAAACACTCCAAGCATATGTAATAATTTAATACTTGATAAACATGGAATTTTCAAAACAGTGAAAGAATTTTCAATGAATGATGATGCAACAACTAAATAAATATTTAGAGCCTTAGTCACATCTATATGAAAAATAAACTTCATTTAAAGACTTGCATGCATGCATATGAGCATAATCAACGGACACAAGAAACTGGCGGGTAGGGGAGGAGGGGGGAAGGGCAAGGGGAAAAAATGGAGACCTATCTATCACTTGTTGTAATACTTTAAGCAATAATAAAAAAAATAAACATTTAAATTTTTAAAAACTTTATTAGACAAATATTTATATAACATTGATATGGAGAAGACTTTTTAAAATACGTCACTAAAAGCAGAAATCATGAAAGAAAAGATAAATTTATCTAAATTAAAAATGTACTATTTCTGTATATCAAAGACAGTATGAATTAAATTGGTACATATATGATGGGGCAAAATGTCTAAGGCATATAGAACAAATAGTGATTTTAATACATAAAGAACTCTTGCAAATCAATTAAAAGTGAATTCCCAAAAGAAAAATTAGCTAATGTGTTTATTCATTCCTTCAAAAGTTACTTATTATGCACCTAATATGTGCCCCGTTTTGTTTTAGAGGCTGGGAAAACATTGTTGAAGAATCTAGACATCCAGACACAGTCTCTTTCCTCATTCATTCCAGTATGTCAAACTGCTAATCACACACACACACACACACACATACACACAGTAAATAAAATAAAGTTTCAAATTGAGATAAGAAATTTGAGTAAAGAACTGAGAGAAGGGAAGGAGAGAGGCTACTTTCAATCAATGCTCTGGGCAGCCCTTTCTTAAGATGTTGTATTTAACCCTAGCCAATTTGTTTCAATGGATAGAGTGTCAGTCAGCCCATGGATTGAAGGGTCCCTGGTTCAATTCCGGTCAAGGGCACCTACCTCAGTTGCAGGCTGGATCCCCAGCCTTGGTCAGGGTGCTTGCGGGAGGCAACCAATTTATGTGTGTGTGTCTCTCTTCCTTCCACTCTCTCTAAAAATCGATGGAAAAAGATTCTTGTGTAAGGATTAACAAACAAACAAAAAAGGATGTTGTATTTAACCTACCTAAAAGACAAGGTTGTAATGGGGGAATAGGATAGCCAAGGAGAGTAGCTTAAACAGAGATACAGCATTTACTAAGCCCTTGGGGTGCAGAAAAGATCTCTCAGCGTGTGTGGCTGCATCATAGACAATAAACAGAGGAGCGTACATGGGGTTCGAGACACAGGTGAGGGCCAGATTGTTCAGGTTCTATAATCACTGAAGGAGTTTAGATTTTATCTAATGAGAACATTTTACTCAATTTATGAGTAAGGTCATTGTTGCCATTCTATCAAGAAGTGGGTCTTGGGTGAAGAGTGGAAGCAGAGAGACCAGGAAGGACTGGCTGTCAGTTAAGAAAAAAATATTCAGCAGGATTAAATGATGGCATTGAAAATGGAAAGAAGCAGACAGAATAAAGATATATTTTGAGGATAAAATTGATAGCTTATGATAATCTATTTGATGTAAGAGAGAGGTCATGAAAAGAATCAAAGATGATGCCTAGGTTTCTAGCTTCAGCAATTGGTCCAGGATGGTGGTGCTATCTATCTAATCTAATAAAAGAGTAATATTGAAATTGACTGTTTCGCCGGGACACCTAAGCCACACCCACCAGCAAATCAGAGCGGCTGCCTAGCCTGTCTGGGCCTCTCTCTGCTCAAGACAACATTCTTTCAATTATAGAAGCCATGGAGCTGAACCAAACAGGAGGCTTCGTTACCTGCCTAGGCCTGGCTTAAAGCAACAGTGTATCAATTATAAAAGATAAATAAACCCCAGAAACCTAGTTACAGCCAGCATTGCTGGGACGTTGGATCAATGGGAGCTATGGGCAGCCTGAAAGCCTGAAAAATGCCCCTCAGCCCCACACCCAGGCTGCCCAGGCACCCCAGTAGGGACTCGAACCCTGAAGGGACTGTGGGCAACCTGAAAATAGCCTTCAGCCCCTCACCCAGGCTGGCCACGCCCCAATGGGGTGAGGGTCCACACTGGGGGGCTTGGTCAACCTGCAAACAGCCATCAGCCCCTCACCCAGGTTGGCCAGGCATGCCAGCAGGTGGACATCCCCCGAGGGGTCCCAGACTGCGAGAAGGCACAGGCCAGGCTGAGGGACCTCCCGAGTGCACAAATTTTTGTGCACTGGGCCCCTAGTATATACATAAATAGCTAGTATGCAAATTGACCCCTCAGGAGTTCGACCAGGAGACCAGGATTCCATCACTCACTATGACATGTGCTGACCACCAGGGGGCGGCACAGAACAAAGGAAGGCCCTGGCTGTCAGTCAGAAGGCTCCTAGGAACCCTACCTGTGCATGAATTTCATGCACCAGGCTTCTAGTTTATTATAATAGGGGGAAGTGAAGGAAATAATTCGAGTCTAAAACTTATAGGAAAGGTCAAGGTGGGAAACGTACATTTAAAACTCAGCACTTTAATCGCTGGAAATTGATATGCTCACCCTGGGAAAAAAACATAGAAAGAAAAGAAGGGCCCAAATGGACATCAGAAACCTCAATTTTTCAGTTCATCTGCAGATGTAGCATAACACCGAGGAGTGATCAGTAAAGCAACAAGAAGACCAGGAGAGAATAGGGCCTTAGATATAAAGAGAACATTTAACGAAGCAGAGTGATCAAGGTGAGCCCAGGAAAATACTCTTTTTGGGTAGGGTAATATGGAAATGACTGGTGCCCTTAATATGGACACTTCCAGTGCTGGTGATGGGGAAGTCACATTGTGGATTTTAAGGTGAAGAGAAGATTAGAAAATAAAAAGCAATGTATAAGGATAATTCCATCAAGAAATTTGGTTATGAAGGACAGCTGAGAAAATGGCTCATTGATGGAAAAGATGTGTACAAGGGAAGGTGTGGTAAAGATGGGGGTCACTGGAGCACCTCTGCACTCTGATAAGGATTCATTCGAGGTAGAGATTGATGGTGCAGAAGAGAGAAACCGAAAGAGGGGATAGGATCCAGAGCTCAAGAGGAGGAGCTGGCCTTTGAAGCCTTCCCCCCAGTCACAGAAAGAAGATGGTTACCGAGGTCGATGGGTTGGAGGCGGGGGTCTTATGGTGAAAAGATGAGGAAGTTTGTGTGTAGTATCTTCTATTTTCCAAGGGAAATGGAAGTAAACTGGGAGAAAGGGGTCAGAAAATTTTGAGGCGATTAAAAGGTGTAAATAGTCGTTTTACTGACTCTACAGTAGGAACACGGCACCAATCTGAGGTTAGAAATAACCGATGGAAAGCAATACTGGCTGGCTGCATTGTGTGCTTTTCTTGGAGAAAATGTTCGGTTGTCCCAGTCAGGTGCATGGAAGGCAAATGGTAATGGTTCACCCAGAGTTGAGATTTTGCAGGAAAGTCCACGGGAAGAGATTCAGGTTCAAGACTGCGGAAATTATTGTCGTTCAAGGAGGATGCTTACAGGGACGGACGGTGGGGTCTAGGCTGGGCAGGAGGGGAGGACACCAGGAAGGGGCTGGCAATAGTGGGGAAATGAAGTCAGTGAATCAGCTGTCAGTGGACAAAGGATCCCGCAGGGCAGGACAAGGGCCATCAGAGCGGGATGTCTGATCCGGTGTAGCTCAGGTCCTCCCAGAAACAGACGCCAAGGCAGGGTTCCACTTGCAAGAGTTTTATTGAGGTAACATCAGTGAAGGAGAAAGGGAAGGACTTAGAAGCAGGGCGGGGGAGGCCTTCGCACCGTAATGCGAGTCCGACGCGTGGGAAGGAGGCGGGGGAAGGGGGGCAAGAAGAGCTTCAGCCGCCGCACAGCAGTTCCAAGGGCGTCCGGCCGGGCTGCTGTTGCAGGAGTCCCGTCTCTCTGGGGACCGTCCCGGAGACCTCGCCGCGCTCAGCCTCGGGGCCCGGCCACCCCGCGCAGAGGACCCCGGGGGGCAGCAGGGCGGTGCGGGGGTCGCGAGCGCCGGCTCGGAGGAGGGCGCGGTGACCCGCAGGGGCCGGATGCGGGAGCTGCAGGCCAGCCCGGCACTGCGTTCAGCAGCCCCACCGCGCGGGCCGCCAGCGCCCTGCGGGTGTGCGCGGTGCCAGCCGTCGTCTGGCTCGGGGAGGACCGAGCGGGGTCCAGGCTTGGAGGAACCGAGCAGAGGGCCGCCCAGGCGGTCCCTAGGTTCCGTGGAGGGCTGGGCCTGCCGTCCTCCCCGCCGCCCTAAGGCACAGGTGCTCCCGGGGGCTGCGGGCCCAGCTCCGGGTGAGCCGGGCCGTCGGGGATGGGGGGTCTGCGAGCGCTGCCCCCGGAGCGCGTCGAGGAGGAGGGTCTGGAGGGCGGGACGCGGCGCGGCGCCTGAGGTATCGGAGCTGTGCCCGGGGCTGGCGTCGTCCCGCCGGCCGGCGGCGGCGCTCACGGGGGCGCGGGCTTGCGGAGGCCCCGGGCGGCGAGCTGGCGCTCCCGGGCGGCGCCCCCGCGGAGCTTGGCGCGGCAGCTGGCGGCGGCCTGGCGCGTGGTGACGGCCGCCGACGGGCAGCGGCTCCCCGGGGCGGCGGGGCGCGGGGCGGCGCTGCGGGGCGACGGCTTCCCGAGGCTTCGGCCGGGCGGCAGCGGTCCCCAGGGAGAGAGACAAAGACACGCCGGTTAGAAACGGGCCACGCCGGCGCCTCCCGCCACCAGAGCCGCGACCCCAGCTCCGCGCGCCGGGCCCAACAGGTGGTCTGGCTGCCACCGTGGCACAGGAGGCGCACCCGCGTCACCGAGGGACCCACGTGGCACACGGCGTGTCCACGCCCTCGCATTGGTTAGCCCCCTCTGACCTAGAAATCCTAACTTCAGAACTTCCCCGTAAATAGTAATTACGAATACATACAAAATTTTCATGCAGTTTCTATACTGATGAAAAATGATAGCCAATCATATGGGGAAGTGTACTACATGGAATATAAAATCAGCTTCATCCCCATTTGTGGTGTGTGTGGTCTTGCGTGTCCATGTGTATACAGACACAGCACACCACACCTGTATAAAACAATGGAAAGGAAGAGTCCCAGATGTTAACTGCTTCTCTCCAGTGATGAGGCCGCAGGTAACTTTGATTCCCCAATTGTAAACAATAAGCATATTTTATTTTTATAATAAAAATACAGGCTTATGCTGTACCTCAACTCTAACTGAAAAATAAATATTACTAAAGTAACAAATTTTTTTTAAAAAGAGGATAATTCAATCAAAAGAATTTTACTCTATTCTTATATACTCATTCTTTCTCCCAATTCAAACTTATCAAAATAATTATTTCATGTTGTGTAGCAAAGTGGTGGATATCAAAAGGTTTTCAAGGATTAATGAATGCCCTACAGAACTAGTTTATCTCCTCAAAGGTTCTAAGTAATCACAATATTACAGAGCAGTTTATCCCTGAACCATCACAGTTGATCAAAACTGTCTTTTTTGAATTTCTATCTCATTTTACTCTATTAAACATTTCTACTTTGGGGAAAGAGGAGGGAATGCTTTCTGGGCTTCTAACACACTTAATTTGATTGTTATCTCCACAGACCTGGGAACACAAAGTTTGCTAAAAACAAAAAAAAAACAAAACCATGTTTTAAAACAAATACTTAGATAATACCAATGTTTTAACAATGTATTCAATAATTTTTCTCTTTAACTTGAAAGAACTTAGTAAGAGCAAAACTAAAATATTACAATGAACTAGAGTCTGAATTTAACATCTTGGCCTTCCAATCATAACAGATTAAAAATTTGGGGCAGGGCATCTGTTTAGCTAACCCATATTCCAGGGAAATACACAGGATGAAAATAAAATTATACTAATATGACATAGGGGCAGGATTCCAGGGCTGTTATTGAACTGACAGATCTATCACAAATTCCAGTGATATTTCAAGCCAAAGTGACCTCAGAGTTGTCAGGTTGATTTAATGATGAACAAATCTAAACTCAGATGTTGATTGGAATGTGACTTAAACTACACCATCCTGCAAGTTTCCTTCCCTCTGAAGGTAGTGGATAAAAGTTATCATGTCTAAAGGCATACCTTTAGTAAAAAAAAATTATCAGAAATATAATTTATGAAGATAAATCCTAAGAGGCCAAAAGTTTGTGTTAACCAACTGCTCCTGTACAAAAAGTAAAACTGTATGAACTTTTTTTTGAAGTATTTTCTCCCCTAAAACCTTATCACCAAATGATTTATCATAACAGGTTTGAAACAGAAGAGTATTTATTTGGGGGCTATTGCCCAAATTTCTATCCATACAGCGATTTGTTTGACATTTTGAGTGCCTATTGTCTCAGACATTTAAACACAAACACACACACACACACACACACACACACACACACACACACGAGCTCAATCTAGAAAATTACCTTCAGATTATTAGAATAATTCAGATACAGGGGGCTAACCTGAATCCCTAAACCATCCCACCCCAGTCCTGCCAAAGCTTTCCTTTCCACCATATTCTTCAGATGAGCTAATTTCCTGTCATTCTCTTGCTCAAATTCATCCTGAGCACAGAAATGCATACACAATGTACTTTATTTTACTGCACTGGAAACTGACACCCTGAACATAAGAAATAAATAAAATTATTATTTACAAAGGATTATGCCTCCCTCCCATTATTTTTCATGGGAGAAAAAAGAAGGTGACTTCCTGAAAAAAAAACATAATTAAAAATACTTCTAACTGCTCAGTAGTAAATTCCAGTTAATGCTGGCCCAGTGAGTTGAAATTGTGACGTGGTCTTTGAGATAGCAACACATACATCATTTCTGATAATCATTTCTGATAATCAAGTGCAACTTTTTTTTCCATGACAACAAGTGTTGAAATCCTTGACTCAAAGGTACATAGAACAAACACAGAATTCCATAGCATGCTTTGTCAGGGTACGGTACCCGCTACACTGGAACACTACATTCCTCCAAGACTCTCAAGTTAAAGTCACATTATTTCCTCTGCTTTCACAGTCCATTAAGACATGGAAAGGCAGCAAATTTCTGTCTGGGAGAGAAAAACATCATATTCTCTTCCTATTTCTTGATAATACCTCTTGGAAAGGTGGTGACAACTGCTGATATGGGGAATAAAAGACACAATGACAAGTGGCTATCCTTTCCTCATCAAAGCAGGAACACCATGATGTGTGCTTAATTAACATCTATATACATCTTAGTACACATCTGCCCCCAAAGTGCCATCATTTTTTTTCTCCCATTTGAATATTAACAGAGAAAAACAAGAGAATTTTAAAGATGTTGACATTCTTTCCCATTTCCAAAAAAATATTCTAAAATGGAATTCTTTGATAACATCAGAGAGCACATGAAAACATGAAGCTTGGTGCGCCGAGAGGCATCAATACTAATTTCATTCAGTCATGTGTTGAACAAAAATGGCACAGTGCCCACTTTTCCAACTCTGGAGTGAAATGACTTGACAGAGGAGCTGTCTTAATTCTCTTTCATGGACTGTATTTAAGAACCTTTGCACCAAATTACTTGACTCTCCCCTCTCCCAACACTGTATTTTCCACCTGATCCTTTGTTCTTGGCATTTCAACCATCAACAAAATGTCTTTTCCCTCCTCTCATCTATTCAAACGATGTCCATCCTTCAAGACCCAGACCAAAGCCATTCTGATAAGCTTTTCCTGAATACTGCAGTCTGAAATAATGTATCCATTTTCTGAACATCCACAATGTTTGCTGGGACTGTTCTGAGTGTGGTTCTGAGACTACCAGCTTCAAAAATGCATTATAATCTGTATATTTACAAAGATCAGAAGGAGCTCTGGCAATTTTCTCACTGTTTTCACAAGTCTACTTTGCCATTCTTAGAAGAATAAGTAATCCCCACATCATGGAGAGGAGGGCTGACAAGGCTCATTGTTGCTGGAGTGATCACTGACTCATCTCAATTATTCCTTTCTGTTCTCATTCTCACACAAAAAGTTTTGATTTGTCAATTGTGTACTTGTCAGATCTGTAATGTCATTGTTGACTGCTGAATTCGCCATCATCAAACGTCCAACCCTGTGTTTTTCAACCATTGCCTCCCAGTTCCGTGGCCATCACCCTGTTCTAAGGCTTCAGATGCTGCCACCACTATCTAAATAACTTTACTCTCTATGAGAAAGAATGTAAGCAGAGCCTGAAATGGAGGTAAGCATAATTAGATGTAAAGGACTACAACTGACATCACTGACTCAAGTAAGACATAAAGGTATATTTTTCCCCTTAGGGCGGAGCATTAATTTGAAGGTCATCTCTTTCATTAAATTCACATTACAGATAGGGGAACTATGGGGAATAGAGTATTTTGAAACAAGAAACTAAAATTCTGAAAAAAATCAAAATGTCAAAAACAAAATAGTAACAAAATCAGGCAGAGCCTAAACTGTCTTAATTAGCTTATGGATTCAAAATTAAGAGTAAATGACATTATTAAGGAGTTAAAAAGAATTAAAGGATTAAAAAGTGTAAAAGATGAGATCAATCATCTATAGAAATGGCATAAAAGACTGTCTTTGACATTACAAGTATCAAGATGACCTGAATTCAACACCAGTTACTTATTAATTAATATTAGTTATCATTTATTTACTGATATGCTAGGCATTAGGCTAAGTGTTTTACATACATTAGCACAGTTTTAATAAACTCTAATGCGAAAAAGTACTACAGGAGATAGTCTATAGTAACTCTGTAAGAAATGAAACCAAAAAAGTAAAAACTGGCCATGTGCCTACACCCTGGCTTAGTAGAAAGGATAACTCTAAAAATTGAAAAATATCTGGTCTGAGTGGCAAGTACAGGATGGGACAAAAGTAGGCTTATAGTTGTAAGTACACAAAACAGAGTTTATTCTTATATTATTTACTATATTATATTCTATACTAGTTATAAACCTACTTTTGCCCCACCCTCTATATTCCTATGGGAAAGATGAATGTATCACACTACCAGAGCTTCCTGACTGTGATCAGTGAGCTGACTCAATGCTCATCAAGCAACCTTATGATTGTAATTTAGTTTTCCATGTAGATTTGCCCTCTAAGGAGATACATTGAACCATAAATATGAGAAGTAAGTGTTCCTAATACTTCTCATTGCAAATTTTAAAAACTAGCATTGTGGTATTTATACACCAGCATCTAGTGGCTAGAGTGACACAGTTCTCCCTTGCCAGGTGAATCATCAGGGCCAGCCTTAGGAAGCAGCGGCCATGTTGAAGTTACCTGTGCGGCCTGGCAGGGAAGCTAGCCTGCCCTGTCTTCCTGCTCACCATCTGCAAACTACATGGTTATGTGACTTCAAATACGCACACCCACTAACGTGCACATATACACATGCACAATGGAACCATTTAATTAGAAATGGAAATGATGGGAAAAGGAGGAACAAAACATAGTGTTCAGAGAAGTTGAATATGTTTTTTAATGGCACAAATAAGTATTTGTTTCACTTATCAAAAGGATTAGTCACCTAAACAAGAAGTTCAAGTAGAACTTGGACATATAAACTTTTACTAAAGAATAAATATCAAGACATTTCCCATGTCCACAAATACAATATGCAATTACTTAGGGTGTTTTGTTTTGTTTTAACCTGTTTGGAGTGTTTTGCTAGTCATTGTTTTCTGACAACATCTCCATAGGAGGGAGACCTGTAAGTACAGCCAGGTCCTAGCACGACTTACCACAATTCTTGACAAGATTTTAGGTCACAATCTTACACCAAGAATTCCAAAGTCAGAATAAGGTAAGAACCAATAGCACCTCATGTCAAGAGCTGAGGCTAACACACACAAAAGCTGCACTAATACTATGAACCTCAAGGATACAATCTTACTTGTTCTACTACTAATTTTAACTATTGTGACAGTATTAAAAAATACTTTTAATCTAATTAATTTTTTCCAATCAGTAATGAAGTTATAATTGATACTATTTTTCAAAGAGAAATACTCAGTAAATCATACATTGAGAAGTACTGCAATCTTTAGGGAGAATGCTGGATTACTGAATAATTAAATTATTTAGCCCAACTATAAATACTTAATCTCTATGAATCCTATCATGGACATTTGGCATGGGACACTTTTTTAAAAAGAATTTGTCATTTTGTTGTACAGTTTGATTCAAGAGTGCTAAAATTAAGGAGATCTAGCAAGTATCAATAACTCTGAAAAATAAAGCAATTACACTGATAGGTAAGTTGGCCAAAATAAACCCAAAATGATCAAAATTAAGCATATATTTTTATGCGATTATTCATCTTACCAAGAACATTAAAAAATAGTTTAAAACTTTTTCAATTAACAAATAAAAATTTATTTCTGTGATGTTTTTATAATAAGGTGAAGATTTTAAAATTTATAAGGTCAACATTTGTGGTTTGATATTTATAAAATCATTGCTTTTCACTGGCACTGAGATATTAAACTGTTTTTGCACATACCACACAGGTTTTCACACAAGTCTAAAAGTAAATTACTTCCCTAAAAACTTCACCTGCCATTTCTTTATCAAATGGAATAGAAAATATTCCAATCTGCTATTTTTTTGTAACTAGCAGTGATTATTATATATATTTCACTTATGATTTTTTAACTTCAACCTTTATCATAGAATAAATCAATGACCATGCTCTCTTTCTGAAAAAAAATGTGAAACACATTATATTGCACATGTGGTATTCAATTTGATATGCTAGAAACAAAGAACAACTTAACACTGTTTATTTCCACTAGCAAAAACTGGATGTCTGAATGACAGGCAATTCAGTAAAAATGGTAAGTTCATGGCCCAAGGAATAAAAATACCTGGTTTCTACAATTTTCAGACATATTGTTAAAACAAGATAAAAAATGATGTACAGAAAAGTGTGTACAATATGCCAGCATTTGTGTGACAAGGAATGACATTTATATGGGTACATATACATAAAACAGCTCTTGAAAGCCCAAGAAAAGGTAAGTTCTTGACCCTGGAGAAGAGAATCAGAGAACTGGGAGATGGGGTAGGATGAAGACTTACCTTTCACAGTACACCTCTTTGTACTGTTTTATTTTTTAAAATGTACATGTTATTGCCTACTAAAATAATCTTTAAGAGATAGGTGGCCTCTATTCCTGACTTCATTAACTACATGTGTAACCTTGTGCAATCACTTACCTCAATTTTCTCCATTTTAAAATGAGATTATACTAAATCTCTAGAGTCCCATCTACAAATCAATAGAATTATGGCTCAAAAGAATGTATATACAAAATGCCAGGTGGCTAAATAAAATAAGCTTTACTTTGTAGTGACATACATAATATGATATTATAATTATTTACATTTCTGCCTGCTCTGTTCTCATCAGGCTATAAAAGCAACACAGTAAGCAAGAGAGTATGGGAAGAAAATGCATTTTTATGAAATTGATAGTTTTTCTTCTTTTTTATTCTGTACCAAAAGTAAAAGTCTGATTAATCCTTCTTTTTATATATCCAAACTATTGCTTCTAGGATATATAGACTATCAAAACATATTTTGACAAATGAATAAATATTATTAGAAGCAATTATAAAGAGGTAAGAATTGTTGTGGTAAAGTTTAAAAATGAATCCTGAGGTAGAAAAAAAGCTTTAAAAAGTCTCTAAAATTATCCCAAGAATCTCCAAAAATCATCCATAATCTTCATAAATGCAAGATACTAACAGAATCACAGTAGCCAGAAGTTGAGCAATGTAAGGTTTAGACCAATAAAAGTAGGACATGAAGAGGACACTGAAAGAAACCAATGACTGACTCCTGAGGAACAGAGAGAATGGGGACAGATAGGCCTGGGACTCCCTCATTCATAACCCTAATGCTACAGAGTAAAACTGTCAGTCTTGGGTCTCAAAAGGCTTTAGTCTAAAAATGGGGACACTGTGATTACACAATAATGCAATAATAACAAAAAATGAAAGCGAAAAATAAATGGTAAGTGTGTTAAGTTTATCAGAGGAAGAAGTCAGCATAGTTTGGAGCAGTCAAGTATATATTCATAGAAGAAACAGAACTTTAAAGTCTGTGATAAGCAAAATGACAATAATAGTATGGACAAAACAAAGTCAGCAAGGGAGTCAGTTCCGGTAGCAGGATGATAAATTTAGACATAGTTTGATTTTAAATAGTAACTTGGCAAAAATGTTAGAAATATTTTTTAAATACTGGGTTGCCAAATGTTCTTCATAGAATACAAAGGAGTGATGATGACATGCTAGTAATATAGCAAAAGTGATTGAACAGGCTCAAATACAAGATCAATGTGCATCTAGATGTAACTTTTAATTCAAGAGGTGCCAGTTTTACTTTTCCATTGATTAAGTCTGGAATTGGGTCTGGTTAATGAAATAGAGTGCTATGGATTGCACTGTACGAAAAAAACAAGTCAAATCAGAAGAAAACTATCCTCTATCTCTCGGTGATCCAGCGATCTTGTATGCAATATAAAGATACTCATTATCTTATAAAAAATTGTTTGCATTTAATTATAACACTGATAAATCTTGGAAGAGATTTCTAAACAAAATTTACCTGTACAATGTTGGCACAGGCTGAGAAAGAATATTAACAAATATAAAGAAAGTTATTAAGCAAATGAAGTCCTCAATGTGGAAAGTATATATTCTAAACATATTCCATTGTTCATTTATGTTAAAATCCTTGAAAAATCTAAATATACACATTACCTTTATTCAATAATCTCTTAGTGATTTACTGAGGTAAAAATGGATATAAAGAGGCTTGCCAGAAAAAAAATCAATGTTTAAAAGCAAATTATTTTAAAAGAAATATTTGATATAGGTATCAGTTAAGTTTCATAATTTAAAATGATTCTGTACTACAGCAATGCGCCTTGTGTTATTTTGACATGGATATGAGATTTATGCTAATGCCTATTATTAATTTGAAACCATTTTCAAAGCAGAAAACTTTAAATGTTTTTCCTCATTTTCTTATAGAGACCTGGCGCACAAAATTCGTGCACGGAGTGGAAGTGGGGGTGGGGGTTGGGGATGGTGTCCCTCAGCCCAACCTGCACCCTTTCCAATCTGGGACCCCTTGAGAGATGTCCGACTGCCCGTATGGCCCGATCCCACTGGTGGACATCCCTTTCACAATCCAGGACTCCTGGCTCCCGACCTCTCGCCTGCCGATTGCCCCTAACCACTCCCCTGCCAGCCTGATCAGTGACTAACTGTTCCTATGCCAGCCGGATTATCCCTAACTACCCTCCCCCTGCCAGGATGGTCCCCCCCAACTGTCCTCCCTTGCAGGCATGGGTCCACCCCAACTGTCCTCCCCTGCAGGCCTGGGTCCCCTACAACTGCCCTCCTCTGCCAGCCTGGTCCGCCACAACTGTCCTCCCCTGCAGGCCTGGGTCCCCCACAACTGTCCTCCTCTGCCAGCCTGGTCCGCCACAACTGTCCTCCCCTGCAGGCCTGGGTTCCTCCCCAACTGTCTTCCCCTGCAGGCATGGGTCCACCCCAACTGTCCTCCCCTGCAGGCCTGGGTCCCTCCGAACTGCTCTCCCTTGCTGGCAATCTTGTGGTGGCCATTTTGACCACATGGGGGTAGCCATCTTGTGATGGTCAAGTTGCACATTACTCTTTTATTAGACAGAATTATAAGATTATAATAAAACGTTGTTTTATTATTGCTATCCTCTTCTAGTTGAAGTCTGTCAGCAATTCTATTACTGACTTCAGTTTTCAAGGGTCATAATGTACCCATATAATTTACTCTATAGGAACTTGACAGTCTCCTTGGATTATCTTCCCTTAAGTTAATCAGAAGCTGGGTAGCTCAGATATAGACCTATGCTTTCAGTATTAAATTAATGGTTTGTCTCCTGAACGGGGCTGGCTTCTTAAAAGTCAGTTTGCATACCCTTGTAAGGATCCTTTGGCCCGGGCAGGGTAAGTGGGTTGCTTCATTTCAGTGTCAAAGCTGACAAAAATCTCCACTTGAACTCTGGTAATTATCTAGATGGCAAAAATCTAAAGTATTTTTTAATATATTTAATTGATTTTTTACAGAGAAAAAGATAGAGAGTTAGAACCATCAATGAGAGAGAAACATCGATCAGCTGTCTCCTGCACACTCCCTACTGGGGATGTGCCAGCAACCAAGATACATGTCCTTGACCGGAATCGAACCTGGGACCCTTCAGTCTGCAGGCCGACGCTCTATCCAATGAGCCAAACCAGTCAGGGCAAAATCTGAAGTTTTACTATTAGGTTCTCCCTTCAAAAAGGAGGTAAAAGAAAGCAATTTCATTTCTGGGAATTTATCCAAAGAAACCTAAAACACTAATTCAAAAGAATATATGCACCCCTATGTTCATTGCAACATTATTTACAATAGCAAGATTTGGAAGCAGCCCAAGTGTCCATCAGTAGATGGATGGATAAAAAAGTTGTGGTACATTTACACAAATACTTGGCCATAAAAAAAGAAGGAAATCTTACCCTTTGCAACAACCTGGATAAACCTGGAGAGCATTATACTAAGTGAAAGAACCCAGAGAAAGACAAGTACCATATTATTTCACCCATATGTGGAATCTAATGAACAAACAAGCAAAACTGAGACAGATTCACAGACAGAGAGCAGGTTGGCAACTGTCACTGGGGGTATAGGGGGAAAAGTGGTGATGGAAGGATACTTGACCTGGGTGGGGAACACGCAATACAGTGTACAGACCATGTGTTGTAGAATTGTGTACCTGCAATCTATATAATTTTGTTAACCAGTGTCACCCCAATAAATGCAATAAAAAGAAAAAAAAGAAACTGGGAGGGTCATAGAAACTGTATGACAATGCAGAACTTAGTTTTTATTAACTGTTATTTTAAATATGCACTAGTCCAAAAAGTGCAGCTTAACAAAGTAAAATTAATATATTTCAATCATCTGTTCAATGTTTAATAGCATACTGTTTTTCCTGTAGAATCTGGCAATGGATACTAAATTACGGAAATTTATAGTATATATTATGTCAGATCCTATTTGTCCCGACAGCTTTCTCCTACTTTTGAGAAATAGTTTCTGCCTTGGTCAGATGCATAGGGATTAAGTCACAACAATTTCCGGACAGATCAAAGCTATGGGATTCAACAAATCTTGTCAATCCAAGAATACTAATAGATTGTTTTATTTTTGAAAATTAGATATTTCCTTTTTAAGTAAATAATCTTTTTAAATAGGTCTTAGTCTTTTTAAAAGCCCTCTAAATTCAACACATAGATTGGCCCACATTATAACTTAACTATCTAGGACTTCTTAGACTATTATCAAATATATGTTATAGTATAGATTTTATACATGGTAGTGGGTGCAGAGGGTGGAAGATAAAGTGGGGAAGGAGACAGAGAAACCCACTGCTAGCCAAACATCTTTTTCAAAATGAAAAACTAAAATAGGAAGACACTGAACTAAATTACATAATAAACTAAAAGAATGTGAGAAGTGCTAGGTTATGTTATTTCTATTTATTCTTCCCGGTAATGTCTTTGAAACCTATGGCTGCAACAACCACATGGACAGTAATGACTACTAAATCTCCAGCCCCTGCGCAATTTCTCTCCTGACCTCTAGTCTGTATATCCTTCTCCTACTAAGCATCTCCAATTAGATGTCCCACAAACACCTCACCCTCAACACACCCAAACTTTAATTCAGTATTTCCCCCTGGAGAGTGTTCCTCTTCCCGTTTCCTACTTTAAAGAATAGTACCACTCACACCTGCCCAAACAAAACGCCCAACCCTGAGAATCACACTAAATTCCTTCTTCACCTCCAGTCTGGAAAATTCCACTCCTGAAATAATTATAGTACAGTATCTGTATCATCTCCATAGTCTCATTGGCATTACCTACATTCAGGCTGCTATCACTTAAGATTTCTGAAACTGGCTTCCATTTTATTTCCCCACCACAAATATCACCACCCTCTACCTCCACTCCAATTCAGTCTCCTCAATGCTACCAGATGTCCCTGCTTAAAACTCTACAACAGCTACCCCTAATCTTGAAAATATAATTCAAACTACTACTTGGTACATAAGCTCTTTCTTGATTTGGCCCTTGCCTTGTCTCATATTCCTTCCCTTGGTCTCATGTGGTCTCACGGTTCTGATACCTACCTGGAGTTTTTCTGCCCAGCTAATGTGAAACTTGACTCAAGAATGAATTTAGGAATCACGAGAAGCCTTCCCTCAGTGTCAGGGAAAGCTCTTCATAGTTAACATTCCACTGCTGTGTGTCCTTATAATGTATCTTTTCCACCAAACTTGAGAGGAGGAACTGCATGTCTTACCTCTGTAACCCTATCTCCTAATTCTATCCCGTACAAACTAGAAGCTCAACATGTCTGCTGAATGGACGAAGCAAATCAGCTACAACAGTGAAATCTGAAAAATACTCATGAAATTATTAGATTTTTGACACCTGAGTAGGCTCAATGAGGGGGGAGGGGGAGTTTAATTTGCTTATTACTGTAAATCTGTCCCTAGATAATATTTTTAACAACTTATTTTATCTTCTAGCAATAAAAGTTTGTTAAAATGAAATCTTCAATCCTTAAAAGGCAAATAAATACCTCATTTCAAACACAACTCGTCCTATAAGTAATAAACACTTTAATTAGCATATAGTACAAAGGCTTGCATCACTCAAGAGACTAAAAAGGAATCTGGGTTAATGCAACCTAGCTAATACCTGTTTGGCGGCATGTCTATGGCACCACCTATGCATCAATTTAACAGGTAATCAAAGCTAGCTGCCACCACCAAGGCCCCCAAATCAGCTGGTTACATCAGCATTAGTGTGGGGTAATACAGTTTTTGATTCCCATCATCTTGGAAATAAATGCAAAATGCACAAGGGAGAAGCTGATTACTATTTCAGAATAGCTAGAACACAAATCAAGGACTCTGCGAATGTAGGAAGATTCCAGGACCCTGCAACTTCTATGCCTTTGCAATCTCCTGCTTGCCTATACTGATAAGCTATCATCTATCCACTCATTCAGCAAATGTTTAAGCATTACTATCTCAAGCACTGTGGTACACACAGGGTCTACTCTCCTCAGTCTTTTTTTTCCTCCTCCCTGTCTCTTACATAAATCTCTCCTGTGGGAAGAGACATTGAACAAAATAATGCACAGATATAAACACAATTACAAACTATATTGGATAACAATAAAGAAAGGGACATGAGAACAGAACTACAAGGGAGAGGTAGTTTAAATTGTCTTTCTTTAGAAGTGACATTTAAGCTGAGACCTGAGAAAGTAAGTTAGTCAAGTGATGAACAAAAGCGATGAACATACAGTAACGACAGATCTGTGTTCTAGGAAGATAGTTCTGACAGCAGCTTGGAAGACAGATTAGAAAGAGGGTCAGTAAAGAGACTACTGCGGTGGTGCAGGAAAGAGATAAGAGTCCAAACTAAACTACTAAAAGTGGAGATGGCAAGGGAGGAGCCAAATGTGAAAAACCAAAGGTAAAATGGACAGGCATGGATCGCCGATTAGGTAAGGGGTGTAAGACAGAGAGAAAGAAGTCAAAGTATCCATCTCCATAGGATACTTCATCAGATTCTAATTACCATAGGGATGTAGGAGGGTAGAAATGTGAATAATTAAGATAGGAAACAACCATAAAGGGAAGATATTAAGTTGTTTTATTGAGTTTCTGTTGCATTTAAGATACTGGAGAAATATCCATGTAGAGATGTCTGACATGCAACTTTAAAAACAGTGGTCTTTTTTAAAAAAAGATCTTAGAATCAGAAGAATAGGCAGGCTAGAAAAATAAGGTTGGGTATCTTCACAGAAGTAGCAAGTGATGTTCTGGGAGTGGATGAATCACTGAGAGAGTGTAAAATAAGAAAGGGACTAAGAAAACTTTGATCCATATTTAAAAACCTAGTAACAAAATAACAGCCAGTGGCAAGAGAGGAAGAATCAGAGTTCACAGGAGCATGAGTTCAATATTTATCAACATCCACTACATTCCAGATAGGATGCTAGATACTAGGTATATAAGTGACAGGAGATCTACCCCTTAAAATGCTTATAGCCTAGAGAAGGAACACAAATAGATCATTTCGATATTGCTAAAGGTGGGGCACTCCAGAAACAGACCAGGGGGAAACCCAGCTGAACCCAGAAGTTCAGGAAACACACACACTGGAGGAGATAGTGTCCCACATAAGGCTTTAAGATTAAAATCATACAAAGAAAGTCGTTAAGGGCAAACCAGATGAATGAAGATGCTATTCCCAACTTCTGGAATACTGAGCAGGATAATGGGAGGTGGGGAAACAAAACAAGACCAAAAAAACCTGGAAGAAACTAAAGTGACTTAAACTGCAAAGAGTGAGTTACTCTTTGAAGAAAATAAGAGACCAGTAGATGAGAAAAGTGGACAAGGGTTTTTTTGTAGAAAATTTACAGGTTGGGGAAAAAGGTTACAGAAGAGAGATTGGAGGAAGCTGCCAAACCATATGAGAATTTGGGAGGAGAGATGAATAAAGAGAACTTTATGAAGTTTGCTTAAGTTT
The DNA here is from genome assembly GCA_004026665.1 of Murina feae. NCBI lineage: Eukaryota > Metazoa > Chordata > Mammalia > Chiroptera > Vespertilionidae > Murina > Murina feae. The sequence goes on along the minus strand of PVJC01013944.1, from coordinate 13,817 downwards.
TATATAATTGTACTTTTCGACCACCTTGGAATATTTCTGTAAACAGTAAAAAGGTTCATTATTTCCCAAAGATTTTTGTTTTGTTTTTTTGTTTGTGTTTTGGATGTAATACCATGTTGAGACTGGCCCAAGATGAACCAGTTATAAGTGAGCATGAAAACCTGGGAAAGGTAAATTTGCAAGCACTAATGGTTGTAGAAAGGTCAAACATGATGAAAAGCAAGAAGCCATCAGATTGAGCACTTATGTGGTCAGCAATGCACTTTACAGGAACTTTCAATACAATTGTAGAGATAGAAAATAATTGCAGATGGTTCATAAGTGAATGGTATAAACATGGCTTATATTGTTCATTCATTCAACAAATATTTACTGAGCGCCTACTATGAACTGGGAACTATCCTAGGCCCTGGGGAATCAACAGTGATCAAGATGCAGATCTCCCAAAAAAAAATCTTAAAAATAATTATTAAAAAATCACTAAGAATATACCCATATAGTATAGAATTGGTTGTGGACTCGTTTTCAGGGTATACAGTCAGTACGGCACTCCCATGAGTTTGAATCTGTCACCAATGCTTAGTAGTAGCCATGAACGCTGGTAACAGAAGCCATCAGTAACAGAAACGAAGAGGAGCTTGCAGGCAGAGAAGCAATATTTAGTGTCCCAAAAAAAGTTTGTACACACACTTGGAACAATTATAAAGGCAGTGTTTATTAAAATACATTTCATTTTCAAAACTGAGCTATCAGCCTGGGCGGCATAGCTCAGTGGATGAGTGTCGACCCATGACCCATGAGATCACAGTTCGATTCTGATCAGGGCATATGTCTGGGTTGTGGGCTTGATCCCCAGTTGGGGGTGTGCAGGAGGCAGCCTATCAATGATTCTCATCATTAATGTTTCCATCTCTCTCTACCTCTCCCTTCCTCCCTCTGAAACCAATGAAAACATATTAAAATTTTTTGAGCTATCGGCTGTTAAAGAGTGTATACTTTTTGGGGGGGATACCCTGTATATTAGATAAGGTATTGGGAAAAGAAGCTTTAAAAGCAAAGACATATTGTGGACTAATGATAAGCCTTAATAATAAGATAATTGATGTTAATGTTTCTGTCTTCCTTCTTTCCTTCCTTCAGCATGCTCTTAGCACCTGTTATATGCCAGGTATACTTCGAGGCACTGGTAAGATAATGAGAAGACATAATTCTTGCTTGTAAAATCTGAGTATGTTCATGTACCCATAGCCTAATGTTTATTTTTTTAAAAAAGTGCTCTGAGTTTCACTACCTAAACTATACATTGTTCCATAAGACATTACTCACAAAAAAGCAAAATTATATAAAAAAATTCAACAAACCCTTCTGTAATCAATCAAAGGTACTACAAAAAAAAATGACAACATATTGAAGACCCATAAAATGTTTTAACTTAATAAACTGTGTATATCTTGGCTTTATCACAGATGTTACATCTGACTTTTTATTAAACAGTTAGATTAATGCCAACAAAAAGGCAACGAACATTAAATGGCAAAATAAGATAACCAGAAACTAAGTGCTAGAAAGTATTTCAGCAGCAAAGTGAGAACAATTTTAGTGATCACTACAACCATAATACATATTTATTGAGCTCTTACTTAAGCCAGGCATTGTGCTAAGTATATTATATACAATATATACTTAAACTTTTATAAATTCCCACAACAAACATACCTGTAAGGTAGTTTCTAATATAATTTCACGGACAAAAAAAGTAAAGCTTAGAAAAAACTTACTTGCCAAAACTACACAGACAGTAAGTAGTCAGATACCTAAGACACCACGCTTTAACCACAATATGATTCTGTGTCCCCAGAAGAATGGAATAGTGCCAAGTATATGAAGGACACTCAATACTGTTGTTGAAGGAATTAATGAGATATAAAGTAGCTACGGCAGAGTAAGCCTAAATGTGGAAAGTACATGTAGAAAAGCAGCAGCAGTATTTTAAGGATTCACTAAATCGCCAACTCAAACTGTGCAGCATAACTGTGAGTGTCTGGAAAATAGCAGCAACTGACAGAATGGCCTAATATGCTGTTACAGGAAATGCAATGGCTTTTTCTCAATGAAAACTTCAGGCTATCCATGAATCTGCAAAGCCAAAGATGGAAACAGCATCAGGCAGTTCAGGAAAGGAACTGCAGGTGCTGATCAGCAACTTTTTCTCACATTTTCTCAGCATGGAAAGGATTGCTGGTGATGCATTGATATAAAGTCAAGCCCACAGGTTACCTTTAATTCTATCACCTTTAAAATGGAAGAAAGACATGTACTAGAAAGATTATTACTTGGCTATCGAGAGTCCTGTAAAAGATTCCCATTGAAAGATTCCTTTTCCTGGCCAGTGTGGCTACTGGTTAAACATCAACCTATGAACCAGGACGACATGGTTAGATTCCCTGTCAGGTACATGCCAGGGTTGTGGGTTCGGTTCTCAGTAGGGACGTGCAGGAGGGAGTCAATCAATGATTCTCTCTCTTCACTGATGTTTCTCTCTCTCCCTCTCCGGGACTCCTTCTATTGGGCCCAGGGCCATGTTTTACTCCACTGACTCTACCACCATGATCATCAATGATAGAACCAACAGAGAGCACCTGTCCCAAGAACAGCCCATCAATCAAGAACAGCCTATGGCTAGCAGTCTATAAAGAGGCCTGGGATAGGAGATTTGCCCAACCTAACTGAACCAATCGCAGTTTCTCTTACAGGAGTCTGAACTCAAACTCTATAGAGAGGGAAAGCAGCTGAAAGAGAAGATATGCAGCAGAAGTAATGAGGCAGCAATAACCATATTGAAAGGGCATAGAATGTGGTAATTCATTTTTTAAAGAAAAGTAAAAGCGGAGTCTGAAAGGGGCTAATGGCAGCAGAGCAGCAATACTTCTGCTGCTAAAAGGGCAACACCCAATCACTAGAACTGCATTTTTTTCCAGTCTATGAAATCTGCATGGTGAAGCCAGTTTGAACAAATACTCCTAGATTCCTATAAGGCCTGGTCACTTCTATCTCCCTTTTTTCTCCACATAAAACCTTGCAATAAACCCCACCTTTCAAGCTACAGACCAAGTACTCTGTGTTTGCAACCAAAACCAAAACAAAAACCGTAACAATATAGCCCAGTATTTGTATACATGAATGTACATGCAGTCACACACCTGCAATTAGAAGACTTGTCAAACTATTTGGTGGCTGGTAATCCAAGCCACTGTGGGTTTTACTAGTACTTCCATCTTGTAGCATCTGTGGTTTAAAGATACTGTGCTACTTAGATCTAGTTAACTGGTTGGAACTCAATAAACATCTAATAATCAAAAGGCATAAAAATGACATAACCACTCTCCTACAGAAATTTATATAAAATAACCCTAACAAATTGTCTCTCAATAAAAATCCTTTCCCTAAGTTAATTTTTTATCATTCAGTCACTTGAGCACACAGTATTCCTACTGCTTCCCTATTTTTTCTTAGAAAAGTATTTCTCGCTTTTTGTTTCCATCCAAAATAAAAGCTACCAGTCACAACTAGCAGGTACTTAGCGGTTCAGATCTACCAAAGCACTCAAAACAGCCTCAGGTTAAAAAAAAAAACAAAAAACAAAAAAACTTTGTACAGCTTAGGAAGTTTGACTGCAGTCACAGTTCCACTTCTCAGCACTAATTTACTTTCAGGATAATCCCACAGATAGAAGGGATTAAAAACCTGAGTTGTAATATGAGTTGTATGCACTTAAGGTTCATTTTGGTTCATTCTGATGTAATAATTTCTCCTCTGAATATCGTTAGGTACTTTTGTAGTGAAAGTGTTACAGGATTACGTAAAGCAGGGCACCCAAATACACCACAAGTTATTATTGCTCAAGTATTCCAAACGGGGGGCTTTTTGTTTATTTTGTAAGTCTGGCTATTTTTTCAACCACACCATTCTATTGCTTAAATATTATAATACTCCATGTGCCAGAAATATGCTTCATACATCTGACAAAAGTAGTTGAATATTAGAATTATTAAGAACCCACACACTTGATCTGAAGTTCAAAATTTGAAGGTTCATCCAAACCTAGAAACAAGGTTCTCTGGTGCAAATTATACCAGTACCTAAACACTAAAATTACTAAAATCATCATCTTATCATTAAAAAGGCAAGATCAGCCCTGGCCGGGTGGCTCAGTTGGTTGGAATGTCGTTCTGTGCACCAAAGGGTCGTGGGTTCTATTCCTAGTCAGGGCATATACCTAGATTACAAGTTTGCTCCCAGTGAGGGCTCTCCATTCCTCTCCCTTAAAAACGTAACCTCAGGAGATTAAAAAAAAAAAAAAAAAAAAGCTAAATCAATAACCGTCAGGTGTGTGGGTAAACTCTCTCAGCAGATAATTTAACAGTGTTTGGGCCTCAGTTGAAATTTAGAGTACTGCCACTAATGACTACCACTGGCAAGACTGTTGAAAAGTGTCATTTCTTCTTATCTTTCCATGACACACTCATCAAAGAAACTCCTGACTTAGCCTAAATCGTGCTCTTTTGAAGAATCTACTCTTTCCATAATTGAATGCTTTCTCTCAAATAATACCACGTATCTACGTTTGTCTTACAGAAATATTTGTTATGTTAATATGTATTCCATATCAGTATTTTACACATGACCAAGAATAAAATACTTGTGTGACAGAACACATACTAATGAAAATTTTAAGACAGATGGGTTACTCTGGGGAGTAACCACAAAAATAAAGTGTCACTTACAATAAATACGCTTACAACTACCTAACACCTTTTGCAAGATAAACACTTATAAGTAAGAATAAACTAGTAATATCTGATTAGAAAAGAACTGATGGAAAATTATATAGTTATCTTCATTGTCTCAAATAAAAGCAGCAGTTAAAATATGTGCAGCAATAAAGTTTTCTCTAAAACTTTCTAAACTTGAGGTAATAAAAAAAATTCCCACATTTTGATGACTTATAGTAATCCTAACATTTATTGTAACATGCCACGCACTGTTCTAAGTATTTTAAATGTGTTTTTCATTTTATCCTCACCACAACTTATGAGGTTAAGAAGTATTGGGGGGAAACAAAAAAGTATTGAGATCCTTTTTTATAGGTAAGGTAATTAGGGCAAAAAATGGTTAAGTAATTTGCACAATGTCACACAGAAAGTAATTTATGGATCCAGAAATTTCACCAACTGATCTGGTTCCCAAGCTCTACACTAACTGCCAATAAGGTAATGTAGTGAATGTGCTTTGCAAATGGTAAAATGTGCAAATGTTAGGTGTACTGGTCAAGGGCACATGCATTGTAGTCAGACTGTGTCAAGTCTCAATTCTGTAATATACTATCGATGTGGGCTTGCAAAAGTCACTGAACTTAAGTTTCAATTTTCTGTTCTATAAAATGAAGTAACAGTTCTTACTTCAGAGGGCTGTTGGTGAATTTGGGGCACTATGTATGTAAAGGATTAACAGAGTGCTTAGCATACAATAAACACTCTATGAACATTCATTATTATTAGCTAAAAATTCTCTTTATTATCATAAACTCGTTTTAGTACTAGTGATATTTTCTAAAATAAGTGAAATCTATCAATACTGAGATAGTAAAAATTTATGAGCTTAAGACCCAAAGTGTCAAAGGATGGTTTTGAGATGGAAAAGGCTACTGCTTACTTTGATATCATTACCAAACATTTATTTAAAGAGCCTGGTACACATCAAATATGCTAGGCACTAAACAAATTATCAAGACACGACCCTGACTTCAAAAATATACAATCAAGCAAATTAATTCTGCTGAGGGGGCACCAACAGCAAAACCTCCAACTTTGGGCATTTTACCAACCAGATGCGCCTGTGTTCCCCACCCCCCTCTGTTTCTGGCACACTAGTGGTAAATATATGCAGAGGAAGAAGTCTAAAATTAAATAATAAACCTGACAAATAGAATGTAGAACATTAATATTCAAGAGGAAATGAGCTGACTTCACACCCTCTCACCTTTTCAGAAAACATTTTAGCTATCTTGGTTCTAAGATCTCTTGTTAACCAGAAGAGAAAACAGGAAAGATTAACAGCTGGAAACTCAAAATGTGAGTCAAAGGAAAAGACTACAGAAACAAATTATAAGAGAGGAGAAATAAATTTGGGACGTTAAAAAGGCAAAATAACTGTGAGTTTAAATGAAACATGTTTATTCTGCATTCTATCATGTGCCTGGTAATTTAGAAACCAAACAACTAATAACAGTTCTTAGATTGCTGATCCCTGCTCCTCTTCAATCCTGAGGTTTCCATTAGCTCGAAAAGTCAGAGAAGAGGAAGAGAATAACAGACTACTGAAGGATTCTAACAGCACAGCCAATAGCACATTACACATAACCTAGAGCATGGTTTCAGATCAACAGAACCAAGGCTAAATCATAATTCTGGTAATCTATGGAGTCCATTAGATAAGTAACTTCTAAAACTCCTAACTAAGGATCTGGAATACTTCCACAGGCCACTGCAATAAACCTGGAAACCTCATTTCCAAAGTTTTAAAAGTATTTCTATCTCATCTTCAGTGGTCATACTATTTGAAGACATCTTTTACAACTTCACAACAGTAAATGATACCCAGTAATGCTTCTCTATCTCCATAACCAGTTGTCATAACTCCTCTTGCTATACCCATAGCTTCAAGCCATAGCAAAGGAACAACCCCACCCCCCTTCCACATTCATAGGCTCTTTATAACAAACTGAGAACAGCCTATTGACCATAATACAACATAACAAACACATCCCTAAAAAATGGTAAGGTACTTTTAAACAATGCAAGCAATCTGTGTCAACAGAAAACTTGACTCATATATACAAAACCAAGCTAAAAATTAAATATGGGTAATTTAAATATTTTTCAAGAATATGTATATATTCTTCAAGGTTTTTTCTCTTGAAATAGGGAAGAAAAAATAAGAGACATGAACCAAGTCATTGTGCATACAAGGTACATCTGTAATGAATACCTGTCCAGTGTCAGCCATACCTCATCTAGCCCTCATTTGTACTATCCAAACTTAGAAAATTGAAGTGTAAGCCATATCTTGTTTCTACTTTTTATCACACTTAGGAGAGGACCGTATCTTCAGGAAGAAAGATGAGCTAAATTCTAAAGAAAAACTCTTAATTGAGCAAAGAGCAGCAAAGGTGATTATCTGTAGCCAGAAATACGTCTTAATATATTATAAGCAGTTTCTGATGGTTCTTTTACCTCCCTACACCAAGAACAAAAAGTGCTATCAATATTTGTTTATATAGCCTACATGCAAAATGGCTTCCAGCACCAATTTCCTAGGCTTCTTCTCAAGAGGCTCAACCCTAAGCCTCTGAGATGACAGAGTTCAAGATTCAAAATAAAACAAAAAAGTAAGAATGAAGACCGGAAAGGAATAAGAAGAACAAAGTGTTTCAAATCACTTCTTACTTGTTCATTCTACCTTTATAAACTGGTCCCAGTTTTGCCTCTAACTTCGATGTCTGCCATGATCTGTTAGTTTGGTTATTATGATAAATATTCCTAATCTCTCTAGGCCCTTCTAATATAAACCAGTCCTGACAAAGTTCTATTTTTTTCTCAATGACCCACATATTTTTGACAGTGCTTGAACCCTGTCACTCCTTCTAAAGTCCTGCTGTTTGGCCCTAGAGTTATGACAGAGAAAACATGTGGAAACAGGTGAGTAAACTAAGGAACTCCAGCAATTGGGCATCTCTCTTTCCTCCATACAGTTATTTAAGAAGTAAAGCAGAGAAGAAAAGTCTGACATACAAATGAAAGGCTGTGGTAAAGAGCTAACCCAAGCTTTTAAAGAAGTCTCTTATCTTTTCACTGGTTATAGGTACTTAAGTCTGGAAAATATCTTTGGAATATGTCTTGTGTGTAGGAATGCATAAAAGATAACACTTTGCAAAAGTCAAACATACATGTTTAATAATGTGCAACTAATGAAGATGGTTTATAAATGAAATACCACCTACACATTTAGTTCCCTAAATATATTACACTATTAATCATTAAAGTTAGACCTATAAGTACAAGTTTTCCATACGTGGAAAAGTAAATCTGTTTTTAAATTAAAGAGAAATAATAACTCTAATTTTTAAAAATAAAACTATCAAGATATAATTCAAGTGTAGCTGCTCATAGTCACTGAATAAATTTAAATTTGATAATAAAACATTTAAGTTTCAACCAATGCACCTTTGTTGAAGCACATTTAGCTGAAATAACTCCAAGTCTGGTTTATTTCCATCACATATAGTACATTTTTCCAACAAGAGCATGTACATTCAATATAGAACATTTCCAGCAACAGTTACAGTCTTTCTAGTTTCCTTTCACAGTATATTTTAGTGCAAAGCACTGGGAAGGGTAAATGTTTCTCTAGCTATAGAAGTATTTTATTATGACCTTGTGGATCTTCAACATTTTAAAATTTTATACAAAAAGTATATAGATGGACAGGGTCCCTCCTAAGTACAGGTATGAACCTATATAAAAACATGGTATATTCTCTGCTGTACTTTTTTAAAATTATAATTTGACAAAAATTACTAAAAAATAAAATATTCCCTAAAAAGTACAAAAGATTGATACATAAAACCTGTCCAAAATTTCATAAAGATAGGTGTACTTCTGTTTTTCCTAAAATCTTGATTATAAAAATGAACAAGAATTCATTATTTTCCAAATATTACAGTAGGAATCAAATATCTAAAGTGGTCATTTCAGATTTTACTTGGGAGAAAAAAAAATCAGGGTTTACACCCCACCTGCCTGTTTTAGCAATATTTAAAGAAACAAACTAGTATCATAAGAAGTGGTTGTGCATGGATTGTCTGCATCCATAAAATATCGGTAAGCTATTTACTACCTTCATATTAACATTAGTAAATGTGTGGTCTTTTAAAAAAATAGAAACTGAAAAATTAAGTTGCATCTATCATTAAAGTGCTTTGTATAAAATTTAAAGAAAAATAGGGGAATGTTAAATTTTCATAAAAACCTCAGATGTTTACAAATGAAAATGTAATGATCATGGGTGAAAATGAACTGGAACTTTCCTGTAAGTATATATTTTAGAATGAAACTTCCAAACATTTAAGTGCTGGAGAACAAGTTAGAAATAAATGTAAAAATAATTACCAATAATTAGTAAGCTAAATATGTATAATGTGTTGATACTAATTTGTCTTTTGGTCTTAACATACACTCACTAGGAAACCAGATATCTGTACAATCCAGATGAAAATTTTGCCAAATAAAGTGGAACAAAACTAAAATCACTAAGATATCAAGTTATTGTCAATTAAAAATCACCAGTGGTGATTTTTTTCTTCAGGTTGTTGATCACTTTAATCAACCAATTGTTTGAAAAACAAAATTTGCAACATTTTTGTAGACACTGGTTAGCTGATGGAGCATGATGACAATATGTAAATGTCACAGCTACCTGAAAGTGCTGGGAAAGGCACTGCCTTTGAAACAGTGGTTAGATCTAATTATCCTTTTAGTGAGAAAACAGCAGTTACAGTCAAATATTTATGAAAATGTTTTTCTTTTTTTTTCTCATAGTACCATTTGAAGACGTTTAGTGGTTCTAACACCAATTTAAAGTCTTTCCACAAATATGAACTCCAAACCTTTTCGTACATCACTTGAAGTTATCTGAGGAGAAATGGAATAAATGAACACTTTTGAGTTCACCAATCAAAGCTTGTTTTTAAAATTATACAATAGTAAATGACTTCTAAAGAATGGTTTAATCACAAGTTTTCCACAAAAATTAAAAAAATGTTATAATCAAACCACATTTAACCTGCTCAGCACTCTTTATAACCTAAATACAAAACTAATTTAATACTAATTAAATATATTAACTGCCTTAACTCAGGGGATACGAGTATTGAAGGTAAACTTTAATTTAAAAATATAGACTTGAAAAAACAAGGATATGGAATCTACTCCTTATTTTATATTGCATTTTTAAAATCTACATTTGTTCCAAAACCTCCTAAGTATTATTTTTTCTTTCTTTCCAACAGGGATTTCACTTTTCTTGCAACGCACAACCACACCAAAAAAGAAATGTTTTAATCCCTATTTAATAATATTAACTATATTTTTTAAATGATCACCAAAAAGGCTATTTAAGAAAAAGGAAAAAATAAGAGGATTTGGGATCTAAGTAATCATTCTTCTCATGGATCAAGCTTTAAAACGGTAACTGACACATACTCCCAAGGAGAAGGAAAAAGAAATTCCAAACTTTTATCAAGTTTCCCCCTTTGCCTCGCAGCACTATGTTAAATGTAAATAATAATGCTAATCATTCTAAATTCAACTTGGGGATTTTTTTTTTCTGAGTGCAGCCCTTTATTTAGCCATCACAGATTAATTTTTACAATAATTACAGTGCCTCAAAGGACTTTTTTCCTATAATTATCGCCTTCACAAATTCATTCTAATATATTTAACTTTCCTACAATGCATTTATTAGTAGACTAGTCACTGAATCAAATTAAACCTGTGCAAAGTTAAACAGAAGACTTCTATTGTAAACATAAGCCAATATAAATGTGTATTTTACAACATAGAGAGGAAAGCACTGACCCTGTGCCATCTACCTGTAACTATATTGCATTGTCCTGTGGAAGATAAGTTCTGAAGTTAACTTTTGTTCCCAAGCCACTGGAATAAAGGTTACTGAAGAGGAAATGCAATATGTGCATTACTCTTGCAGTTCCCATTGCCATAAGATATATGGAAGCAAATGTGTTAAAATGGAACCAGCTATAAATTATGGTCAAATGATTTTTTTAGTTCGATGGGGAGAAAAAAGCAAAACTCTGTTAACTGTTCCTCACCAGACAAGAGCCTTAGATCTTGTACTTCGGCCTTTGGTTTTGTTTCCTTCAGGTGAATTGGAAGCATTTGCCTTATGAGTTTTCTTATGATGTTCAAGATAAGTCTTTTTGGCAAATGCCTTTCCACATTTATTGCATCTGTGAAGAGAAAAGTTTTTTGTGACTTTTACTTCAATACCAACGTCAGCTACTTCATACTTTTTACTAGGAGAGTTAGAAGTGCCATCATGTTTTGAATCGCTATGTTTTGCTTCATCCCTCGAAGGGCCTCTTTTTGCGACTTTATTTAGAACAAAATCAATGGGCTTTTTTATAGCTCTGATCTCCAAACTGGCTGTTATTTTCCCAAGATAGCGGGATGACTTTTTATGAACCACAGTTATATGTCGTATCACATCACGCTTCCGACGAGTTTCGTAAGTGCAAAGGGGGCACTTGTAGAATTTAACATAAATGTTATTCCCATCTGTGTGCAACTCAATGTGTTTAGTCAAGTTCTGTTTGGAAGTAAACTGACGTTTACAAAGTTTACAGTAAAGTTGCTTAAAGTCAAAGCCAGCAGAAAGTTTTGGTTTCCTGGTTTTTTGCTGGCCACCTGCAGCAGACGGACTGGCTGATTTAGGGCTTTCAGAGTCTTGTTTAACTGTATTTTTCTGTGCTGCCGGTGTGTTCTTTTTTTCATTTGAATGATTTGTTCCCTTTAATTCATTCTGTGGAGAATGGGTAATGGAAGGGGGTGAAGATTCTACAGAATCTGCTGGTTCAACTTTAACTTTTATTTCTGAACTGTTGGCAGTATTATTAGGGCCTTTCTCTCTTTTAGAGTTTGTCCCAGAAAGAGTTATCTTGTGGGCCATTTGCATATGTCTTTTAAGCATTATTTGTGAACTATATTTCCTCTTGCAAAGGAGGCATTTGCATGCGGTTAAATTGTATTCAGCCTTTGAAGACGACTTTTGTTTTCGAGTCTTAAAAGATTTTTTAGGAGAAACAGAATCCAGGAACAAAGGTTGCCCAGGCTTTGTTGCTATATCAGGAGTAATTGAATCCCTCCTTAGTCCTCTATGAACTTCATCAAAATGCCTCCTTACATTCGCTTTTGTAGCAAATGATTTACAACATACTGGACAACTCCTACTTAATGGAACTAGAACATTCTTACTGCGTCCTTTAGAGGTTTGGTTTGGATTCTTTCGTGTTTCAATGTACTTTTTTAATTCTTCCATCTTTTTCTTATGTACTTTTCGAATGTGACGACGAACACCTCGTCTGGAATTAAATTCTTTTCTACAAAGACAACATATCAACTGGTGACCAAAATCAGAATTGTCAGAAGTTTCCAAGTCAGCCTGTGATTCCTGAGGTTGTTCATCAGATGTGGGTGCCACTTCATCTGCAACCATCTCAACAGGAGGGGGCTCTACGGTTTCCACCTCTGTAACTGTAACTGGTACTGTTTTAGAATGTTCAGTGTCACTTTCTGGTATTTGAACTTCAGTTTGTTCAGGAGTAGTACTGCTTGACTCTGTGACTTCAGTAGGATTATCAGTCCTTGAAATATACTGAAACACTGCATTTTGATTAGTTTCTATGGGTTCTAGCTTAATAATATATTCTCGCTTGTCCACACTTGGATATATGGCTTCTAAGAGATCATTTATGGCTTGGCTTTGTTTATCATTTACATCAGGAAGGTCTGTTAAGAAAAAATAACAACATTTTAATCTGGAATAATTAGTCTGCTATATATAGCCTTCTAATATTTAATGTATTATGAATGGCTATCTTAAAATTTATATTTCTGGTTTATGTTCATTTTCATAATAGCATTATCTCTTTTCAGTATTTTATGAAGATAAAAACTAGTATTAAACTAAAATTTGCTTTAAGACCTCAACATAGTATGCAAATGATAAGAAATAGATGCAATGGAAGAGCTACTTCCACTTTTAAGTACCCTTAATATAAAATACATAAGCACATGGGCATCCTAAACAATAAAAGATTTCATATTTTTAAGCAATCAAAGGCAAATCAAAGTTGTCATTATCCAAAATGGTTAAAACATAATGAAGAATGCTACTACATATAAAAATAATTTTTTTAAAAAATGTAACAGCATTCCTATTAACCTTATCCATAACCAATTAACTATTCTAACTGTATGGCGACATGCTTATGGAAATGAAAAAGAAAATTTGTAGGAAAATATATAAACATGAGTAACATGATATATAGAAGTATTTGCTAAACCCAGTCAGTCCTATTTTGTGTCTCCTTAACATGACACAATTCTATTAAAATAAATGATTAAAAACTATATTTATTTCAAAAACAGTTTTATTTACTTGTACAATTACACCCTCTACAGGCAACTAAATATTCTATTGGAAAAGTTGTCTAACACTAGTTACTTTTCCACATACAACTCTAAATTCTAGCTATCACTTATTAAATGTAGCATCAAATTATCAGTTTAGAAAACAAGATATGATTCATTACTGCTCTTCTCATGTACTTCCTTTTTAAAATGGATGAAGTATCTATAAGAAAAATAACAGTTTCACAACAGTATCTCTAGAATGAGTATTACCAAGAAGAGAGCACAGTAATCCTGCAAATCCATTTACCTACAGCACTGGGCAAAAGTTGTTTGTATGGAAATAATACAATAATCTAATCTATTAATCTAACAAAAGAGTAATATGCAAATTAACCATCACTCCGAGACACCTAAGCCACACCCACGAACCAAGCCACACCTCCCAGCCAATCAGAGTGGCTGTATGCAAATTAACCCAGCCAAGATGGAAGCCGGCAGCCACGGAGCTAGAGCAAACAGGAGGCTTCCATTGCAACTGCCTGACTA
>PVJC01013943.1:0-37505 GCA_004026665.1 Murina feae | reverse complement strand
CCCTCTTCCTCTCCCCCTTTCTCTAATGCTTTTAACCAGGACTTTTGGAACATTGGCACTGAATTGGGTTGCCAGTTAGCTACTTGCTGGGTGACCCCAATTTCACTTAATGTCTCAGCCTCAGCTCCCTGATCTGGAAAACAGCGTGATGGACAAATGAGGTAACACATGTGCCGTGCTTAGTGCCTCATACTTCCTCTTGTTGCTTCCACCTCCAACCGGAGTGATCAATCAAATGTCTACCCTCCAACCAGCAGGTGTACCCTTTATCTTCCACCAGAGGGCAGCAGGAACCTGTACAATCTTAGAGAAAGGTCCCTTTGCTTTTAAAACAGCGATTGAATCTGCCCGAGGATAATGCCCCAGGTCAGGGATTTCCAACATGGTTTCATCTCATGGCACACACAAACTCACTGCTAAAATCCTGCCGCACACCACAAAATTGATTTCATTTTTGCCCATGGGACAAAAAGAAAAAGGTATGCTTTTGATTCATTCACACCGGACAGCTATTGTGTTGGCTGTTGCCATTGTTTTATTGGACAATTCAAGGGAAAAGAGGTCAGTGCCCTGACTAGCCAGGGATTGCATGTTTTAAAAATCCTTGTGGCGCACCGGCTGACAATCGCTGCTCTGTGTTCAAGTCTTTATTTAAACATTCTTCCTGCGGGAGCTCGCTTGGATGCATCGTGTAAGATTCCTCTAAAACCCACGAGGGAAATCTGAAGGAAGAAGGTTAGTGTCAACAGCACTGTAACCCCACCCCGGCCACCAAGGTCATGGCATTTGTGGTTTTGATAATGGTCATTTCTGCCATCCATGCTCCGTCTCTTCAGACAATCTGTAACCAAGTTTCAAATGATTTTCTCCAATAAGCGAGTGCAGTCCCTTTCTTCCTGGTTTATTCAAAAACCAGCGGAACTGCTGGTTTTTCCTTGGATGTACAGCCTTCTTCTCGGGGGCCCTGATGGGACATCAGACTTGTTGAAACCCAAAGCTGTGGAGCATGTGCCCTTCTGCTCGCTGGGCAGGCAGCACTGTGTTTTTAAAAGCTGTGCCTCTGTTGGTTTCCGACTCTTAGAGTGGGATGGTCAGGGGGGAGAGGCAGCAGGGCTTTGCCAACCCAGCTCTCGATGTGGAGGCCATAGCACGCTTGCGATGAAAATACCAGAAACAAATTCATCGGAACTGGGGATCAGGTTTTGACTCCAGGGTTAGGGCACGGCCGGAGAGGAGTGGGAGATGGTGAGAGTGGGGCTCTGTGCTCAGTGGGATGAGGGGTGAGGGGAGATCTGACAGGAGCAGGAAGCCGCTGGGGAGGGTCTGATGCGTAAAGGAAGCTCATCTGGGGAGAGAAGTGAGCCCAAGTCCTCTGTCCTTGGACGCTGAGTAACCAGGGAAGGTGCAGGGCACAGGAAGAGGGGTCCACCCACCAAAGCCATGCCCTCCTCTGCACCTTCTGGGCAAGGAGACTCCTGGCTGCGGCCAGTGAGACTGGGCCTGTGGATGCTGGGATGGCCTGGAGGGTCAGGACAACAAGCCAGGCTTGGCATAGCACCTTTGCGAGCCGGGGTTCAGGGGGTGCAGGCACATAGACGTCGGGTAAGTGGGTGTCTTGGTGATGGATGGGAGTTTCCTGGCAAGCGTGACATTCCCTCTTGTTGAGTCGGTTGGACAGACCCAGTGGCTCTAGGGCCCCTTGTCATCCATCGTTTGCTATGTGACGAATGCACAAGCCACCCATTCCCACCTCCGTCCCGCTCCATGCTCCCTGGCTCCCATGCTGACCCTTCTGCACTCAGGTAATTCCCTCAGAAACCATTGTCCCTGGAATCTCTTGGCTGCAGGTAATGACGAGGGTCAGCGTGTGATTCCCCTGCAGAAATCTAACCAAGGACAGACAGATGAGTTGCTCATTAGGGAGAGAGTAAACATCGGCAATGGGGCCCAGCAGAGGCCAGAATCCTTCCTGTGGGAGTCGCCCCTTCTTTCCTGCACAGTGTGGTTGGTTTCTCATCAGAGTTGCTTGGAGGATGGGCTGCCTAACCCTGCTTTGTCGAACCAGAGAACTGCTTTTGGAGGAAGGTGTGGCCATTCACCAGTCCCCAACATGAAGCCAGGTAGCCCTGCCCCTATCCAATACAGAAAACAGATGGTCCCAAATGGACACTAACTTTTTTTCTCCAACAAATATTTTTCCCACCTTGGCCTGAGATTCCAAACAAAGACAGTACACAGGCTACACTTAATGCTGATCTGGCTGCATGGACTTTATAC
This sequence comes from Murina feae, assembly GCA_004026665.1. NCBI lineage: Eukaryota > Metazoa > Chordata > Mammalia > Chiroptera > Vespertilionidae > Murina > Murina feae. Next base: position 35,228 of record PVJC01013943.1, on the reverse strand, counting down.
CTTTTCAGAGCAGGAAGACAGACTTACATGCTGTTAACACTCATTCATTCTACAAATATTTACTGAGTGCCAGACAGGAGAGAGGGGCTGTTTGTGTTAATTCATTGGGAAGAGCATCACATGAATAATGCTTTATGCTCTTCATTCTTTCACGCTGTAGCAGAGTCTGCCTATCCCCCACCTCATCCCACTCCCTACCTTCCTCTCCAGGGCAGAGGAAACATTCTTGCTAAATCTGAGGGAGGCGTGTAAAGTGAAGGATGGGGGACAAATGCTCTATTTGCGATGTAAGGCCGGGATTCTGAGTCCTTGCGAGAGAATGTTGTGAATTTCTCCAAGAGACCAAATGGGGGTTTTAAAGAGAAATGACTCTTGCGGTGGTGAAAGGTGTACTTGAAGAAGCACACCTGCTGTGAGGAGGGGAAGCCAGCATCCGGAGGCCAGAGGCCCCTCTGGCAAAAAGCCGGGGACCACAGCTCAGCTCCGCCCCCTGCAGAGGCAGCAGGGTTCCTTTCCTGGTGCTGCACAAGGACAAAGGTGTCCTAGGATGTCCTAGGTGTCTGCTTCCTCATTCCCCAACTCTCCCCTCTCTCCTGCACACTCCTACCCCGTTTAACCCCTCCCCCACATGGCCCAGCCCTCCCACTCTCAGATGTGGCCTTGCTCCCAGGCTGTAGAACCAGGTGGGGCTGGTGGGGGTTACGTTCCTGCCTGCATTTCCACAAATGGGGCCTAGACCGCTTTCACAGCACATCTTTGTGTTGATATGTGTGTGTTACCGTCCTTAACAGGAAGTACAGTTCCACCAGGGCTTCTCGCCTATTCCCCACCCACTCCTGGAGGGCAGGGACTCCATTGCGCACTTCAGAAGGCACCTGGTAGAGGTTTTGCCGAGTAGCCGGTGAGCCAGGACTACTTGGAGAATATTAATAATGACAACTACTCGGATCTGAGGCTGTGCCCCTTGGCCTGGGACAGGGGACCTCAAGGTGCACCCCCTGGCCCCGGGGGACCTGGAGCTTCACACCCCCACTCGGTGGGGCTTGACAGGGCCCCTGAAGCTGTGCCCCCTGCCCAGCGGGGCTTGACTAGGGTGGGGCCAGCCAGGTCTGGGTTTCGAGTGATTTTGAGGTGCTGCAGGTAGGCAGGGACTTGACTGTGGTTTCCGCAGCACACCCCAGACTCTGACAGGAGGAAGATTTTCATATACATTTTACTAATTTCCTTTCATTTCTGGCACTTCTATTATAGAGAAAGGGCAAATAGCAATATTAAAATATTTCCTCTAATTCCCTTTTAATGTGCATGAATTTCATGCACCGGGCCACTAGTATAAATATATTTGGATGCATGCATAAACCTACATTATCCTCAATTGTGATTTGAGGACTACTTTTTAGTATGGATTCTTCCTAATTATAAGAGCAATACATGTTTTATTGTAAAAAAATTGGAAAATACTTTAAATATATATTTAATATATATTTTATTGATTTTTTACAGAGAGAAAGGGAGAGAGACAGAGAGTTAGAAACACTGATCAGCTGCCTCCTGTACACCTCCCACTGGGGAGGTGCCTGCAACCAAAGTACATGCCCTTGACTGGAATCGAACCTGGGACTTTTTAGTCCACAGGCCAATGCTCTATCCACTGAGCCAAACGGATCAGGTTGGAAAATACTTTTAAAAACGAGAAAAACAAAACTAGCTGTGATCCTGCTCCCTGGAGACAGTGCCAATTAAAGCCTTGATGTATTTCCCTGCAGCCTTTTTTTCTGTGCTTGTACATATTTCAAAATTTTTAGACTCTGGTCTTTCAGTTAACAAAATGAGCATTTCCCTGTGTTATTAAATAATCTTCAGAAACATAATTTTAAGTGCTACATATATTATTCTATGATATGAATATCAATTTACGTAACCACTTGGCAATGAACGGTTGGGTATTTAAGTTGTTTCCATTTTTCACCAGTACAAATAAAGCTGCAATGAACAATGAGCCTATCTCTGAATTAAGATGTTCTACCACGAATGAATTCTACAAAGTCAATTACTGGGTCTCAGAGTGAACATTTAAGGCCCCAGGTATTGTTAAACGACTCTTCAAAGAGGCTGATTTAATTGCCTCTCCTCCCACTACCAAAGTATAAGAATTCTCACCCCCAGAATATTGTCACTTACTAGAAAATAATCTTAGCTGGGTGGAGAACATAGAACCAACTGACTTTTATGTGACGGCGTTCCTGCCGTGGACATATACACGGTATACTCATTATGCCGGGGTTTCTCTCGGGGTGTCAGTTTCTTTACAGGAAATAAGAATGGTACTTGCCCTAAAAAGGTATTTGCTAGGAAAGTGCTTTCGAACGTTTATGTAAAAGCAGTGCAAGTCCTAAGGTAATAAAGGCATTTACGATCCTTATTTCACCTGGGCGGGGCGACTCTAAATCCTTTGAGGCCCCTATTGCTCAGCAGAGCAGAGCCATGGGCAGTGAGTCCCCTGAGTCGTCCCTCCCAGACCCAGCCAGCTTTCTGGGGCTACACGAACATTTCAGGGAAACCCAGGGGCCTGAAAAGGAGTCGCATCTCTCTTACCTGTGTGACTGTGGGCATGTTTACGCACCTCTCTGGGCTGTACGATGGGAGTACTGGTGGCATGGACCTCTTAGGCTATTCATTCACCTAACGCACTGTGCCTGGCGGAGAGCAAGTGCCCCCTCAGGTTTTGCTCTGCTTCTTCACACCACAGTGTGCCAGGTGCCGTTCCAAGTGCTGGGTGGAGAGAAGCAATGAGAACATGACCCAGCCCTTAGCGTACTCATGGGTTACCAGGGGCGGGGGCGGTTCTAAGGCAGGTTATGAAGCAATGTGGCAAATTCAGTGATAGTGACCCCCCTGCCCTGGCATTGGGACCCTCCCCATGCTTCCCTGGGGCTGCAGGGAGATGGGGCAGGGAGGGCAGGGCCCAGGTAAACACTGTGGGCCCAGGGTCTCCGCAGGTCAGACAGTTCAGCAGATAACCGCCCAAGGATCTGGACGCATGCCCTCCCAGGCTCACAGGGAGCACTTCCGGTGGGGGAAGCCCCCTATGCTTTACATATTTATGTTTTAAACTAGTGGCCCAGTGCACGAAATTCGTGCACATTAAAAGGGGATTAATTAGAGGAAATATTTTAATATTGCTATTTGCCCTTTCTCTATAATAGAAGTGTCAGAGATTAAAGAAAATTAGTAAAACATATATGTAAATCTTCCTCCTGTCAGAGTCTGGGGTGCACCATGGAACCCAGAGTCAAGTCTTCAACCACCCACGTGCACCTCAAAATTGCTCGAGACCCAAAACTGGATGGCCCCCCTTCATTGGGCTAGATCCAGACCTGACTGGTCCCACCCTGTCAAGCCCTGCCAGGTGGGGGGTTGCAGCCTCAGGTCCCCTGGGTGCCAGGGCAGGGGGGCATGGCCTTGAGGGCCCCTGTCAAGTCCCACTGGGTAAGGAGCACAGCCTCAGTTCCCCTGGCCTGGAGCCAGGGCGGGGGGCATGGCCTGAGGTCCCCAGGCCTGGCAACAGGGAAGAGGGTGCAGCCTGAGTTTCTCTGGCCTGGTGCCAGGGCGGGGGAAGCAGCCTGAGGTCCCCTGTGAAGCCCCATGCAGGAGGTGGGTGGGTGCACAGCCTCAGGTCCCTGCTGATTGCTCCTTAAGGCTCGTTATGGGAACTTAGCCTCAGCTGTGGGTGCAAATTGACCGGAGTGACGGTCAATTTGCATATTCCCTCTTTATTATATAGGGTAATATTTTATTTGCGTTGTTGACATTGTTACAGATGTTCCCCATTTCACCCCCAAAGCACTGGCCTATTTAAAATCATTACCCAACAGTTTCAACCCTGGCGATGGTTAGGCAGAGGGCACCTTGCGGGCGGGATATAATGCAGTCAGTCAAACTGAGCCCACACAGACGTGGAAAAGCACTTACTAGTATGTGGTATGTGCCCCCACTCTCCCAGCCCTCAGGTCAGGGAACAGCAGGGAGAGCCCAGGAACTGTTAACTGCGAAGACCTGCCAGCCACCGAGGACCAAGTCACTAGGTGGGGCCCCTTCTTAGAGAAAGCAGAGATGCTGTAGTCCTGGGAGGAGGCTGCACCCCGGAACCAAGAAGCCAGTGACTAGACCAGAGAGGGACAGCGAGGTCCTCGGAGGAACAGGATCAGGAAACTCAAAACAGATTTGAGGACAAGTGCAAAGAGCTGGGCCCAGGTCGGGGGCCGGGAGGGGAGTAGGGGGTGCAGTGGGGTGGGGAGTGGGAAGGGTGGAGGGTGGGGAGTGTGGTGGGGACCGCAGGGAGGGCAATTGCCAGGAGGAGAGACGCCTGGTAAGGCATTTGCCATCTTTGGTCTAGGACTTGGCTGCTGAGGCAGGGGCTTCAGAGGGGCTTGCCTCTCAGTGTGTGTGCGTGCGTGTATGTGTGTGTGTGTGTGTGTGTGTTGGTTGGGGTGGAATATAGAGCTCCATCTTTAAGGTGACAGTGAGTAAAATTGAATGTGCACGTGTATGTGGACAAGAAAGTGAAATGAGACACATTAGGGTGGTAGGAGGGTGGCTTGCTTGCTTTCCGACCTCTCCCCCATTTCTCTCCCGTGTTAACATGTGACATGTTAAGATGTGGTCCCCGCCCCCCACACAGGCTCAGCTCCCCCATCTAGCTCTGTCTCGCATCCAGTTCTACACCCCTCCTGCCATCCATGTTCTAGCTGCACTCACACCTCTACTCCTGTGTTTGTTAAGAAGCCCCCTCTCCCGCTGTAGGGAAATGCTAGCTCCACAAGTTAAAGAAGAAAGTCAACCTTATTCCTACGGGGTCAGCTCCCCTAGGCCTGTCTCTCCTTCTCATCTTACCCCATCCTCTCCTTTCCCTCACCGCCTCTCTCTCTCCCTGTTTGTTCTCCCCTCTTCCCTTCCAGATGTGATCATATTTCCTTTGTTTCTCAAAGTCAGGCAAAATGGTTTCTGATGCCATCTTTTTAAGAAACATATCTTTATTGATTTCAGAGAGGAAGGGAGAGGGAGAGAGAGCACCATCAACGATGAGAGAGAATCATTGATTGGCTGCCTCCTGCACGCCCCCCACTGGGGATGGAGCCCGCAGTCTGGGCATGTGTTCTGATCGGGGATTGAACCTTGATGCGCAACCACTGAGCCACGCTGGCCAGGCTCATTACCATCTCACGAAGCAAGTTGCTCTCAGGGACACGTCACCCCAGGAGGGGTGGGCCCATAGCCCCTGAAAGGACAGTTCTTACAGCGAGATAAGTGGGCTGTTACGTTGTTTACTATGTTGGAACCTACAGCTCTTAACTAGCACGCGCCCGAGGCCACCTGTGCTGCTGGAGTCTGTGTACATCACGCCCCTTCTCTCTGCTGCCCAAGATGCTGCTTCTTAATAACCTCCTGCCTTAACTCGGGAGCTGCCAGCCTCTTTCTCGGGTCTCTCCTTTGGGTTGCTCAGACATTTCCCCAGCCCTCCCCTCCTCCATCTCTACGCTCAGTCTGCCAAACGCACACACAGCTGAGCGGTGCACCCTGAAGTCTGACCAAGGTTTCTCCTCCTAAGGGGAAGCCCCAGCTGCCTGCAGTTTGATGGGGATTGGTAAGGAGGCACCATGTTGGGGTTCAGAGGGAGGGCGGAGGGGGTGGCTGGGGTACAGGGGAAGGGACTGGCACCGTGACTCTGTCTCTTCCTGTTGTCCCGGGCAGTCTGTCCCCTCTCCTAGCCTACCCCGTCTTTTATATGCGGAAGCCTCCCCCATCCACATCTCCTCTGTGAGCCTTGGAGCCGGGAATTTAAATGCCTGCTGGACACTCCCGCTGGGCATTGCATACGCCCCCCAGACCCAGACTGTTTAAGGCAGAACTAGTCTCCTCAGGGTTCCAGGCCTCTCCTCCTCCAACACCCCCAGGAGTCACCTCCCCAAACCCAGGGCCTGGGGCCAAGCCAAGGGGACATCCTCACCCCTCCTTTCTCCCTCACCCCCCTGCTCACCAGTCATCACGTTTGCAACGTGTCTCCCTTCCTTTGCTATCATTGCGGTCTTGGTTGACTTTTTTTCCTTCTTTTTAAAAAATAGACTTTATTTTTAGAGCAGTTTTAGGTTCACAGCAAAACTGAACAGAAAGTACAGAGTTCCCATACATCCTGCCCCCACACAGGCTCAGCTGCCCCCACTATCCGTGACCCCTACCAGAGGGGTACATTTGTCACAAGTGATCCACCTACCCTGGTGGTGCCTCATTGTCACCCAAAGCCCAGAGCTCACAGCAGGGCCCCTCCTGGTGTTGTACGTTCTATGGGTTTTGACCCATATAACTTTTTCCACCTGTTTCCCCCCCTCCCCTTGGCAACGGCTGGTACTTTTACCTTTTCCAGAATGTCATGCGGTAGGTAGCCTTTTCTTCTTTCGCTTAGTCACATGCTTTTAATATCCCTCCACGTCTTTTTATGATTTGACAGCTCATTTCTTTTTAGCCCTGAATAATATTCCGCTGTCTGGATGTGCTACACTTTACCCGTATACCTACAGAAGGTTATAACGCTTGTGTGTTTCCAAGGTTTGGCAAATCTGAGTAAAGCTGCTATAAACATGCCCGTGCAGGTTTTTGTGTAAGTACAGGTTTTTAACTCCTTCGAGTTAATATCCAGGGGCGCGATCAATGGCATGGCGCGGTATGTTTATTTTTGCCAGGAACCACCCACTGTCTTCCCAAGTGGCATTCCCCGTTCCCACCAGCAACGCACGAGCGTTCCCACTGGTCCGCATCCTTGTCAGCATTTAGCGTTGTCAGTGTCTGGATTTTGACTGTTCTGAGAGGTGCTTAGCGGTAGCTCTTGTTTTAAGTTGCATTTTCCTGACAGCAGATGACGGGGGACATCTTTGCGTATGCTTGTCTGTCATCTGTATTTCTTCTTTGCTAAGAGGTTGGTTCCGGTCACTTTTTAATCAGGTGGTTTGCTTTCTTATTTTGAGTTATAAGAGTTCTCTGTATGTTTTCGATGACAGTGCTTTACCAGACGAGTCTTTTGTGAAGGTTTCCTCCCGGTCTGCGGCTCGCCTTCTCACTCGCTTGACCTGTCTCTCACAGAGCAGGCGTCTTCAGTGAGTCCAGCTTAGCAGTTCTTTCTTTCCTGTTGTGCCTTTGGTGTTATATCTACTTCTATGTGGACCACACTAGTGGCCTCTTAAAAATATATATATATATAATTTATTAATTATACATTATTAATTTCAGAGAGGATGGGAGCAGGAGAGAGAGAGAAACATCAATGATGAGAAGGAAAGAGAGAGAGAGCAGCTGCCTCCTGCACTCCCCACACTGGCAACCCGGGCATGTGCCCTGGCCGGGAATCGAACCATGGCCTCCCGCTTCATGGATCCACACCTGCTGGGCCCAGTGGTCTCTTGGCTCCCCCAGGTCATCTCCTGCCCTCGCTTTGAGGATCTCTGTGAACTCCGCTTACAACCGCCTTGTCCCTTCTCCCCACTCGTCTGCCCAGCCAACTCCCATCCATTCTTTGAAACTCAACTCAAAGCTTTTCCCGTAGGGAGCCTTCCCTGCCGTCTCAGATGTCTCAGTCAAGCTCAGGTGCCCCTGCCCCATTGCACCTCTCCCAGCCCCTGTGCTTCTACTCCCCTCCACCCATCATGATCGGAGATGCGGCCTCCTGCTAAGATGTGAGGTCCATGAAAGCAAGTGGAATTCTATGCCGGTCACTGTTGAGAGTCTAGCACTGTGCTTTAAACACAGTAACAATTACTGTTTTAATAGCAAATACAGCATCTTCAGAGCTGTGTGCCAGAAACGCTCCAAAGCCGGTGACATTTTTAACTCTTCTGCTCTCTGCAATAACTCCACGAGTATTTGATTATTTCCATTTCACAGATGAGGCATCCAGGGTGAAGTCTGCCCAGGATCCCAGAGCTGGTCGGTGGAAGAAGTGGGGTTCAAACCCACAAAACCTGGCTCCAGAGTCTGTTCTTGATCAAACCGAACTGCCTCTCAAGCTCATTAAGTTTTTGTGGAAAGAGTGACTACATTAGAGAGGAAGACAGAGATGGAGACAATTAGGAGACAATTAGCCTGAGAGAGCAGGTGGTTAAAGGTCAGGGTAAATCAAATAGGCGTTAATGGTTGTTGAGTGACTGACAGATTCTGGAACAGGGACGCTATCCTGTTCCAGCTCCTCCTTCCCTCTGGGGTGAGCAGCACCAGTAGATAATTGGTGGGACAAAGCCCAAGTTCATTTTGAGGGGCATGTTGGAAGGATGCCCAGGGCACATTAGTGCTGAGACGCTTCAGGTAGAGACAGCCTGAGCCATAGATGATTACTGCTGAGATGTCCTGGACATCCATTTAGGAGTTTCAACCAGTCATCCTCTGCAGCTCTGGCTCAGCCAAGCCCTTTTTAGAGGGAGACCTGGAATATCTGGAGCGTCCCAAGGTCATGGCTCCATTCCTGCATTTGACCCCACCCTATTAGGGGTCTCTGTTGTTGCAGATTCAGGACATTTTGCGACCCAGTTTTCACGTGTAAGAGTGATTTTCCCAGATGGTGAAGCTATAACTGAGCAGCATTGGGGAATGTCACACCCTCGATGGGCAGGCTTGGTGTCCGAGGTAATTTGTTTATTCTGAGAGTCAAGCCATTTCTGTGATGCCTGCTCTTTATGGGAGAAGAGAGGCACTTGGCATGTGGCCGCAGGGACTGTTGGGCCTCAGAAAGGGAAGTGGCTTTGACAGAGACAAGAGGCGGGCGGCAGGTGCTGACTCGCAGAGAGCCCGAAGCCAGAAAAGCATAGCATCCTGAAAAGAATGCATCCATCCTTGAAGGCTGAGAGCTCCTGGAAAACCAGAACCAAGGGGGCCCAGGATCTTGAGGAGGGGGCTCACTGAGCACTCTTCCTGCTTCCTGGAGACACGAGAGACGTGTGCCAGGTGGTACTGCATGGTGAGAATGGCAGGGGCATTCTGAGGCCAGGTAGGGGTTAGTCTCCCTTACCCAGGAGTCCTGGTGCCTTCTGGGGTGTCTTCACAGCCCAAGTCCACCCCAGGTGCTCACACTGTGAGGAGAGGTGAGGGGACAGGCTCAAGAGACCCAGAATGTTGGGGGTCCAACCCCTGAGCCCCTGTGGTTGACACCCACTCCCTAGAGGATTGGGGCAAGCGGTGCAACTTAGGAACTCGGGTGCCCTGGGCAGTGCCAACCCATCTACTCTGGTCTCTCGTTCAGGTAGAGCTTGTGCTAATGCCACTTCGTTATGTTAGGTATTTCTGAAGGGCTGCTCTTAACATCCTACAAAAGTCCCTTCTTAAAACCTGCTCTTGCCACGTTCAGGGGAAGAAGCCATTTACACGTGTAAGGCCATTTACATGAAGTTCAAGAACTGGCACCACCAACTGTGGCGGCAGAAATTCAAATAACGGTGGCCCCTGGGGAACCTGTCTGGGGGATGGGATATTCTATCCCCTGATTTGGATGTTGGCTACATGGGTGCATGCATTTGTCTAAACTTACTGGACTGTACACCTAAGATCTGTGCATTTTACTGATAACCTTGTCTCGCTGTTCTTGGGGGAAGAGGGTTTCCTACTCTTCTTCACTGTGTAGAGGCAGCTGGCTGGGCCCGCAGGAAGCAGTGAGTGGCATTGGAGTCGGACAGTCTTTGGTTCTCTAATCCTGTTCTGCCACTATCATTGTGCCCTTGGACAAGCTGATCTCTGATTTTCTAATTTTTAAAGTGGGCCTGGCAAATGAGCTATCCTGCAAATTACCTGGTAAATAGATGGTGTTCAGATATCACCCCCTACAGGAAGTCTTCCCTGCTTTCTCCAGTGTCCAATGCCCTCTTCACTCCCGCACACCAGCCTTGATGCAAGTGAAATTCAAATCTGTGTCTCTACAACAGTACGCATCTCTCCTTTTTAAAAAAAAACAAAACAAAATTTGTATGTGCATTTCTTTAAAAAATATCTTTATTGATTTCAGAGAGGAAGGGAGAGGGAGAAATAGAACCATCAATGATGAGAGAGAATCATTGATTGGCTGCCTCCTGCACGCCCCCTTTTAGGAATCAGCTGCCTCCTGCACACCCCCTATTGGGGATCGAGCCTGAAAACCCGGCACGTGCCCTGACCAGGAACTGAACCCTGACCTGGTTCACTGATCAACAGCCACTGAGCCACACTGGCCGGGCAGCGGTGCACATCTCTGACAGCCCAGACTTGTGGTTGCTTATTAAGTACTCACACTGCAGATATGGAATCTGTAAGTGCCAAGAGTCTGTCCGCCATGTTGTAATGTTCTTAATCTTTCCAATCCACACCCTCCACTAGGCTCTCAGACTATGAAGGCAGGGGCTGGGCCTCCTCAGCTTTGGACCTCCCTGTCTCTAACGAGTGCTTGCTAATTGTTTTGCCAGGGAGAAACTAATAAGTAAATTAGTACATAGGTAACTGAACACATGCATGAAAGAACGCATCAGGTAGGAGTATGGAGGGGTAGAGAATAGAATGATGGAAGGAGGGCCGGTTCCCTTCCTTCCTAAAGCTTGTGTGGTGGTGGCAGCCCCAAGGCCCAGTTACAGGGCCCTGGGAAGACTCAGGGCTGGGCAGCTTGAAGACAGCCCTGAGGGAAACCTCCAAATACAGCCATTCTGGAGCCTTCTCTCTCCTGCCTTCCGGCCACATCCCCCACCCCTCCGTAGAGCTGCTGAGGGGGTGCGAGGCAGGGCAGCCTCTGGGAGGCAGACAGCTAAGCCCATGGAGGTCCTGACCCCTGACCTCCCTGCCACAGGCAGTGGGCCCGCTCCCTCCCCTGGCGCCATGTCCCGGGCAGGTGTCTCTCCTGTCTAGTCAGCAGCAGAGCGGCTGTCAGGATTTGCATTATTTACCAGCTCTGTAACATTTACTGGGACTTAGTGTTTAATAACTGTCATTCCAATTTATCTTTTCTTAATCCCTTCAGATCTGCTGCTGAAGCAATTTTAAATATTTATCAACAATGTTCGTGTCTTCACTGACTGGGTTGCAATTTTTTTGTAATTAAAGATTTACAAGACACTGCCTGAGATTTAGGAAGGATTGGCGGAGATCAAAGGGGGAGGAGAGGGGCGATCTGGTCTTGGAAAGCCTTGCTGGGAATCCAGAGCTGGAGTTGGCCTGCCCCGGGGGGGGGGGGGGGGGGTGGACGCTCACTGGTTCCCAGGCTCTCCCCGTCCCCCTGTCACACAGCTCCCCACGCAGGGGACCCAGGAAGCGTGGGCCTGCCTTCTGCTGGAGCCTGCTGCCGGCCAGCCATGGCCTGGGAGCTGGGGGACGCCCGGACCAGGAGAAGAACAGAAAATGTCCCGACTGACAAGAAGCTCACATTTTAGCGGTGGAGATGGACAATAAACATGCAAACGAATTTCAAAAAATCAATTTGGATTTTGAAAAATGCTATAAAGGGAGTAAACGGATAACGACTAAAGCTGGGATATTAGCATCAAGGTCTTTATTATTATTTTTTTATTTTTAAATTCTTTATTGTTTAAAACATCACCTAAGTCTCCTTTCCCCCTCATGGACCTCTCCCAACTGCTCCCACCCCCCAGCACAGGCCCTCAGCCCCCTACTGTCTGTGTCCGTTGGTCATGCTCATATACACACATACAAGTCCTTTGGTGGATCTCTTAACCATGGAGGAACTGCATCAGGTTCCTTATTGCAAGCAAGAGAAACTAACACAAGAAAAACTTAACCAGAAAGAAATTTCTGGAAGGATAAGGGAAGTTCATAGATCAAAGGAAAGAATAAAAGACACGAAGAATAAGCAGGCACAGAAGGAGGTTATTTTGTGGCAGGCACCCACAGTCTCTCCAGAGGGGGCCTTTGGGGCCAGTGTCTCCCAACAGTCTTGTTTTGGGGGCACTCTGCCCAGGAGTCACAATCCAGGGACAGATGGTTCTCACTCTTTGTCCAGGGGAGACAGGGCACCTCGACGGACAGTTTTACCAGAACTGAGTCCACTGGGGGAGGGGAAGTTCTCTGAAGCAAACTCCGAGTGAGGACGTCTAGGTCAGGGGCAGGCTGAGACCGCCGGGGAGCATTACCCAGAGGGCCTTTCTGAGGCTGTCTGACCTGAAACCCATCGGCGAGAAGGAGCCGGACGTGTGAAGAGCTGCGTGAGGAGGGAAAGCTAAGGGGCTGGTTCCGTCTCTTCTCACAGATTGGACTTGGGAGCCGGTCCAGCTCCAGGCCCCAGTGTCTCCCTGGGCTGTGTTATGCGCCCAGGTTTTCATTGATTCCAAGTGGAATAAAGCAGAAGGCCCAGGCCCAGAGGGCATTCTCCTAGCTCCTGGCACCGGGAAGCCAGCGAGGGTGGGATTCGGGTCAGTGCAGTGGTGTTTCTGGAGGCCTGGGGTGGACCTGGCATTGCGCTATGTTTGGTAGATGGAGGCTGGAAGGGCGGTGCCTGCCCTGCTTAGAGAGCTGCGCTCTGGTGGGGAGATGCGAGCAGAGCATCCCCGAGGGGCAGTGACCAGGAGTGAGCTTGGACTGCTGACTTGAAACCTTTCTCCTTTACTATCTGCTGAGTGTCACATGTGCCCCCTAGTACTATTTTAGCAGCACCCCGAGGACTTCTTCATTCAATCTTCATTCAATCCAAAATACACCCTAATTTCTCTTTTCTTTGGCCCCTGGGTTATTTGGAAGTATTATTTAGTTTTCAAATATTTGGGGATTGTCTAGTTATTAGTTATGATTTCTAATTTTCCCCCATTGTGCTCAGAGAAGAGACTTGGTATAATTTAAATTATTTAAAACTTATTGAGCTTTATTTGTGGCTCAGAAGATGATCTCTCTTGATAAAAGTTTCATGTTTACTCGAAAAAAAAGTGTCCTCTGCTGTCATTGGCTAGAGTGTTCTGTGAATGTTGATTAGATCAAGTTGGTTGATACTGTTGTTCAAACATTTTGTGTCAAACTATCCTGACAACTTGTTCTATCAGTTATTGAGAGGGGGGTATTAAAATCTCTGACCATTATTGTGGATTTGTCAATATCTCTCTGCCATTCTATCTGCTTTTGCTTCATGTAGTCAACGTCCCACGAATGATGGGGTTTTTCAGACTGGCCAGTACAAACCGGTACTATTCCCAGCTTGTGTGTGCTGAGCGCTGTTTCCTTAATTCTTTAATCTATTCCGATTATTCTTTGCCCCACCTCCCAGATTCCTTGTGGGTATGTGCTGATTGATTCTGAGCTGAATACTTGAGGGGGATTCGCTTTAGATCACCAGCGTTCTCCCTCTCTGGAGCTCTCTTCTCTCCAGTCTGCTTTCCTGTGAGTTCCACCTGCCTTGTACTCTCAGCATTGTCTCCTTAACTCAGGGACTCAGTCCACCAGGCTCAACCTGGAATCCCCGTCCTACTTGTGACCTGGAAACTCTCTTAACGTGGTAAGCTGAGGCAATCAGAGGGTTGACCTTATTTATTTCCCATTTCAAAGAGATTGCTGCCCTTCATTGTCTGGTCTTGTAAATGTCTTATCGATGGTCATGGTCTTATAAATAGTCATCTCAAACATTTTGTCTGTTTTTTGGTTGTTTTAGGTGGGAGCATAAATCCTGTCTCTCTCTTACTTCGTTTGGCTGAACACCAGTCTCTTTGAATGCTGGAGACCCATCTTGAGGTACCACGTGGAGCCTGTGGCAAACTCAACAGGAAAATCCCAGGAGGGCCTAAGACTTTGAGAGCAAACAGATGCTCTTTTTACCAGGTCATTAGTCTTTTGAGAAATAGTTTGGCTTGTTGCTGGCCTGATAGACTAAACCACTGACCGCTGGACACATGAGTGTTCAACCAAAGCTACTTGTCATGGCCGACTAACCCACACATGCAGGCCTGCCCAGCAGCACTCCACAATCAAGAGCAAGTGACATCTGTGGGACTGGCCCAAGCGGATGCCAATGGCTCGTGAAAGGTGGGCAAGTCACTCAAGCTCTCAGTGTGCTCATTCCTGTTGCTCTCCTCTTCCTCAATCTTCACGTATGGCCTCATGGAGAGTTGACTGAGGAGGAGGAAAACCAAGACTGCTTTGCAAGACTCTTCCTGATATGTTGGTATCCACCCAAAGTAAACGACTTCAGCATTATCTCTCCATTCAGGAGCGCATAGAAATCCCGCCGGTGGAGGGACTGGCAACAGCACAGCTGATGACTTTGCTGGAAAGGAGAGATGGCATCAGGTAAGGCTCTCACTAATTCATGTGCTTTGCTAATGACTTGGCCAGATGGTCAAGGACTTGGAGGGGGTAAGATTCAAGAACTGGTGACAAGGAAGTTTAGAAAAAAAAATGTGGATGGGCCTTTTGGAATGGATACAGAACATGAGGATATTTGTCTTCCATGTGGATATCTACCAAGCTCTTATTAGTAATCAGGTAGACAAGATGGCCCACTCTCAGGAACCACAGAGTTTTCCCTCAGGAACCGCAGGGTTTGCTCAGTGGGTTTATGAACAGTGTGGCCATGGTGGCCAAGTTGAAGGCTTGGCATAGGCTCAGTTACATAATCTCCGCAAGAGTAACCTGATTGCCACCATTGTTAAATGTCCCACATCCCCAAAGCAGAACCCTACCCTGAGCTCCTAACTTGGTACCATAACCGAGGGGGACCAGTCAGCTGCTTGAGGCCAGGCTGGTTATTTCATGGAGGGGCTATGACTCATTTTCCTGGAACAGACACCTAGTCTACTAGATGAGGGTTCTTGCCAACAGTGCCAGTTTTGTGAAGATGTAGGTTTGTTTGTTTGCCCAAAGAACAGAGATTAGAATAGAACGTGGCTGTGGCAGACAGACCTTGCTGCCACGGATGGATCATTAAGAGGGTCGGGAGACAGCCTGTGAGGTGGCACATGAGCCAGAGATGGCTGCAGGGGTGAATAAATAGCCAACTCTTGAACCATCTAGGCTTAGCTCAGGGCTCAGTAGTTGTCATGTTGGTGAGGGCATGATGGCATGGTGGTGTGTGTACATGTATGTGTTGCATGCTAACATTCCATCCTTCTGATGAGCAGGGAGAGCTTTTATTTTATTTTTTTAAGTTGCTTGATTTATGTATTTATTTATTTTTTATTTCAGATAGGAAGGGAGAGGAGAGAGAGATAGAAACATCAATGATGAGAGAGAATCACTGATTAGCTGTCTCCTACATGCCCCCTACTGGGGATTGAGCCCGAAACTCAGGCATGCACCCCTGACTAGAATCAAACCCGGGACCCTTCAGTCCACAGGCTGATGCTCTATCCACGGAGCCAAACTGGCTAGGGTAGCAGGAAGGGCTTTAAGGCAATGAATAAGAGGTCTCAGACGGAAGACAAGAGTGTGAGGCAGTCTCTGATCCTTTGTTTATTCAGGGTCTAGCCTAGTTTCTGTCACAGAGTAGTTTCATTTGTTGAACCAGAAAAAGAAAAAGAAAAAAAAAAGAGTGGTTATGCGTGTCGTTGGAGGTGGAAGGGATCTCAGATGTGATCTGGTCCCACCCCAGCCAGATTGTTGGTTGGCACATCCCACTGCTTGTCCTTATGTAGGACAATGGTTCCAGCTAAGATGCCTCAAGTGCTTACCACTCCACTTCACCTGCATTAACCTCGTTTAAGCCTCCTAATTCAAGGCTTAAGAAGAAATAGTTTCAAGTAACCTCTTCAAAGTCATACAGTTAGTAGAGGACAGAGTAGGAGTTGAAGCCAGGTGTGTCTGACGCCGTAGCCCAAGCTTGTAAACACTGCGAGAGGCTGTTGGGATGTGTACTGACAGGGCGCTCACCACCTCACGAGATAATTTGCGCCCTCACCGGCCAGTGTCTGAGGGTCCTCGCTGAGACTTCTGAGAGCCACGCTCCTCCCACTTCCACTGACTGACCCACAGCTCTCTGAGATTAAGGTGACCAGGTTTAAAGCGGTACACCATTGAGCGGGGGTGGGAGGGGCTTCTTTTTATTCCCGCCTCTCTCTTTTTTTATTATTACTTAAAATATTACAAAGAGTAATCGGGACTTTTTTAAAACGCCGCGGGACGCGGGATAAACTGTTAAAAATCGGGACTGTCCCGCCAAAAGCGGGACATCTGGTCACCATATCTGAAATGGCGCTCCCTGCGAGTGTGGAAGGGTGGCATCTTCCCCCGCTGGTGCCCTCGCCGACTGGCCCACGTTTCCAGAGGCTCTTAGCATCGGCTCTCAGGCGGAGCCACGCGCAGTCTGGGCAGGGCAGAGTTTCGGGCCCATTGCCTCCTGTCTAGACACAATGTGTGATTAATGCCGGCTCACCTCACATCAGCTTTCTAGGCAAGAGAAAGTCTTCCCCTGCTCCGGGTGAATCCGTGTGGGACTCAGCTCAAAGCTGGAAGTCCTAGGAGGACAAGACCAGCATGCTCCCTGGGCCTGGTCTGTTGTCTGTGATTCTGGTTTCTGGGTCTAAGTACTGAGCAGAGAGGGAGGCAGGAGGCTGCATAGGAACTGGGGTGCTCCTGGTGTGCGGGGTGATGCTTGACAGCCGTCCGGGCTGGGGTGGAGCTATGAAGGGTGTGTGTGTGTGTGTGTGTGTGTGTGTGTCCACATGTGTGCACACTCATGTGTAGGGTGATGGAGCAGGGAATCTTCTAGAATAGCTGCTGGGCATCTGTCTCAGCCGCATCCATCTGAGCCTTTCCATTCTCACTGAATCCTGTTTCACTGGAAAAGTCATCTTCCAGACCGAGCTGAATTCCACGCATGAGTGGCCTCTGGCCTCCCCTCACCCCTCCAGCCCCAGTGCAAGGAGATAGCTAAGGAGGCTGCCCTTGCCTGGAAGCCCAGGAGGCCCAAAAGCCCAGCTCTGGTGACCTGTGCCAAGGCTGCAAGGAATCGGCCTTGCGCTTCAGCTGGGCCCGCACAGGACTCGGGCCTCTGCACCTGTGGGTGGCGGTGGCTCTCCTTGCCTGTGACCCCTTGTTAATTGCCTTGTACCTCCTCTCAATTAAGAAGTAAAGTGGCCCTGACTGGTTTGGCTCAGTGGATAGAGCGTCGGCCTGCAGATTCAAGGGTCCCAGGTTCGATTCCAGTCAAGGGCATGTACCTTGGTTGCGGGCACATCCCCAGTGGGGAGTGTGCAGGAGGCAGCTGATCGGTGTTTCTCTCTCATGGATGTTTCTAACTCTCTATCCCTCTCCCTTCCTCTCAGTAAAAAAATCAATAAAATATATTTTTTTTAAAAAAAGAAGTAAAGTGGCTCCTGACGCACGAGGACGAGGGTGAGAAGTCTCGGATGCTCTGTCTGACCTTAGGAGCCAACCGAGCAAGGGGAGAGGAGGGTGAGATGGGGGAGGAGGGGCTCTGCTCTGCCTCCCGCCACAGCATGGTTTTTGTCCTGACATTGCCCTGGGCTAGCTGGGCAACGAGGGGCCACACTGGGGGGCAGGCAGTGGGTGAGGATGGCACTGGAGAGCAGAGCAGGTGTGGGCTCTGGGATTCAATAGACTCTGGTGTGAATTCTGGGCCTGGTATTGGTAAGTCACACAAACGTTCCAGTTTCTGTATCTTTTGAAGGAGGTTAAACCCTCCTACCTCCTGGGACTGCTGAGTCATTGAAGATCATGCGCATCAGAGCCCTGTCTCACAGGGGACACTAATAAAGCTGAGCAGTGACCCTCTCCAGACGGCGGGAGAGACGGGCTAATTGACACGGCAGTTCTTCGGGGCTCTGCCGGCTGTCGTTAGCCAGAGTGATGATGACAGCAGTGTTTACATAAAATTCCCTGATACTCTGTGTTTCCAGGATGTGCAGCTCCACAGGCTCTAGGGAGCTACTGGCTCCCCCTGCGCCCGCCCCCCCACCCATGCTCCTTCTCCCCCCTTCCTCCGCAAACTGCTCTCCTGAATGTCCCCAGCCCTGGACTTGCTGTTTATCAGCGGCAGGAAAAAGATTCAGGATGCTGTAGGGGAGATTTTTGTCTCGCTAAGTCTCCACGCTCCACGGGGAATGGCCAATTAGAACCCAGGTCCCAGAGATTCATCACTGTCGCACCTGGCTCCTGGGGCCCGTCAGCCTGGCTGGCTCCCTGGTAAAGGCCGTAGATCACAGCGTCTCTTAGCAAAGTTGGGAAGGGCCGAGGGAGGCAGGCGGAGCGCTGGACAGACACTGGGAAGCCGGGGAGGGCTGGGAGAAACCATAACCTTGTCACCACTCAGTGGCACAGGCCAGGGGACAGCCAGATAAACTCAAATATGCCCTTAACCCAGAGCTTCGGAACAATTTCCGAAAGAGCACCCGGGATTGTCTCATTTGCATGGCCTCCCTGTCCTCATGGCCCCTTCGCTCTGAGGAGACACCGAAGGTCGGAGGACAGGAAAGAGGCCAACACCTCTGGCTCAGAGGAGGCCAAGGTTGGGTTACAGGTGGGCAGCCCCTTTCGCCCAGAAGAGGAAAAGTCAGCTGGAGAGGAGGCCACCATTGATGTCCCGTTTGCTCAAATGCGATGCTGCCCTTTCTCATCCCCGCTCTGTCCAAAGCAGCTAGGGCCACCGGGGGTGCGAGGTCCCAGCGGGCTGGACCCAGCTGGGCTGCACTGAGGTCAGACGTATCCTTCCCCACCACCTCAGGGGTTCCCCCAGCCTTCAGCCTTCCTCTGCCGTTTGGCCGGGTCCACTGCGTGTCTGTGTTCCCAGGATCTTGACCACAAGCTCTGCAGTTGCCTTGCTCAGTGTGCTAGGTAGATTCTCCCAAGCGTTTAGGCTGCTCTTGACTAGGGTATGGTTGGTTCCATAGATGAGACAGAAAGGAAGACGAGTGGTAGTAATGATGTGTGTACATCTTTTCTTTTTTCTTTTGTAATATGCACCAGATGACGCCCAGCCAATTGAGCCACCCCAGTCAGGACTATAGATGGCACTTTACATTTAGAAAGGTTAGTTGTGCCGGGATCCCAAACTTCTTTGAAGAGAGTATTTAGAAATAGGTCTGAAAGTAGCTCCGTCCGATCCTTTGTTCGGTCATTGCCGCTGAACTAGGGATGCACTTGGTAGCAACTCAGCCTCAGCAGAGGGTGCGTCCGTCGACCTTATACTGAGTTTTTTGAGGCCATAGTGGGCTGAAGGAGTAAACAAAAGGACTCAACTTCCTGTTTCTCAGAAAGAGCTTTTATCAAGTAGAATTGTTTATCTAGGCGGGTTGCTTTGTGAGGTAAAGAGCTCTCTGTCACTTAAAGTAGTAAAGCTGAGCCTGGCTGGAGGGGCTACGTTGGTTGAGCCTTGTCCTGCGCCCCTAAGGATTGCCGGTTCGAGTCCCAGTCAGGACACATACCTGGGCTGCATGTATGATGGGTGTGAGGTGGGACTAGAGGACTCTTCCAAATTAGAACGTCTATTATTCTACACTTTTCTGTGCTTATGGTACAAACTTCTGAGGAAGGACTGGATTTTACTCATCCCCCAAGCACCCCGTAAGTCCAGGGATAGCAGCTTGGTTGATGATTAGTGAGTGTCTGACTGGGCGGATGAGCCACTGAATGAATGAACTAGCTCTCATCTTCCACATGGTCCTCAGCCCTTGGCCACTGTAGAAGGCACAGCCAAGGTTACACTTCCCTGTGGTCCTTCCCATGGGAAACAGTGGGAGATGGGACCCAGGAGAAAGGAAGGAGACCAAGATCTGAAACGAGGGGCAGCTGGGTCGCTCATGAAGCGAGTTTTAAATGTATTGAGCTTCTGTTATAACGGCTCTCAGTCTTGACTGCATTTAAACCACCTGGGGAGCTTTTAAAAAAAGTCATCCTGTCTGTATCTCACCCCTAGAGACTCTGATTTAATTGGCCGGAGGCGCTGGGCATCAGCTGTTCAGGCTCCCAGGTGCTTCTCACGCACAGTGCAGGCTGAGAGCCTCGTCTCACTAAGAGCAGCTGCTTCACATCTATTTTCTCACTTAAGGCTCACAGACACTCATGAGTCAAATCATGGCTTCTTCAGAGTGTGGTCCCCAACCAGAAGCATCCCTTCGAGGCCCTGTGTGAGAGGCAAATTCTCAAGCCCCACTCCAGACTCCTGGAATCGGAACCTCTGGGGTCGAGCCAGGAATCTGTGTCCCATCCCCTCCATCCCCCTGCCCAGGTGATTGTGGTGCTTGCTCCAGTTTGAGAACCGGGAGTTAAGGCCTAGCAGCCCTCATTCGCAGGCGAGGCGGACAGGTGTGGCTACTCGCCCAGCGTCTCAGGGATAGTAAGGATCCCAGCAGGGTTTCCAATCCAGGTATAGGCCTCTGCCCAGACGGAATGTCCTCCCTTCTTTCTTCTGGCCCTGCCCTCCTCCCCCATTGCTTATGGGAGGTCTCTTGCTAGCCCTGGGCTCATCCTTTCTCCTCCTCTTCACGTGGTGCCAGCATGTAGTTCCATCTGGAGCCAAATGCTCTTGTCCTGGGGAACAAAGGGCAGAACACCTCAGGGCTCCTTCTAAGCAGCTTTATTAGATGCTTAAAATAGCTTCTGGCAGATGGCGTGTAGACTGGGGCCTGGAGCAGAGCTGCAAGTGACATTTACAGTGTTGCGTGTTTGTGCAAACGCATGTGCACACGGCATGTGTGTATGCATGTGAGGGTGTCGGAGAAGCTGAGGAATTGGGGAAGGGGTATAAAGGAGGACGAGAACAGGATGGGGGATTCTAACCTGCCCAAGATGAAAAAGGGGAAGGGCTTGAGACTGGGAACTCCAATCAATCAGAGAATGCTGTGTGATCAAGGCCCATTTGCCATACCCCTGCTGCAGGCGAGGACAGAGCAGAATCACTAGGTGAAAGGCCCTTTTGCCCTATACATGTGGGAGGGCTATGACTCAGTAGTACAATATATGTTCTGTGTAAGCGCAACCTGTTTATGTCAATGTAGCATGAGAGTCACTGACTGGCACGAGGCTCCTCTGTCTGCGTGTATCACTGATTGGCACGAGGCCTCCTCTGTTTGTGTGTATCACTGATTGGCACGAGGCTCCTCTGTCTGCGTGTATCACTGATTGGCACAAGGCCTCCTCTGTTTGAGCATCTATATAAGTTACCACGGACCAGCTGGTGTGCTCAGAAGGGACTGGCTGAGTGAGCTCTACTGTGACTCTCAGGGTTGGGGGACCTACAGGGCTGGCAAGGGAGGGGGTGCAGCAGAGTCAGAAAGCTTGTAGGTGAGGGGAGAGATCAGAACCCGCAAAGGAGGCACTGTGGGATTTTAGAGTTTATAGCCTCTAAGGAAAGAAAGGATGCAAAACGAAGCACACCCAGACTTCTAAAGCGCACGTTTCAAGAATGCAGAGAAATGAATCAGAAGCTGTGATTCTCAAGACAATATAGTTCAGAGATTCTGAAACTGAAGTCCTGACAATGAAGTCATAAATTATCCTGACTTAAAAAAGAGGGCAGCATCTAAAAATAGAAGTGGCTGCACGGGGAGCTCTCTGAAATCTGCACGTGGGTTTTAGAGGTTCTCAAGTTCTTAAAAAACTATTGACATACTTTTTCAGTAGATGAGTTTGAATCTAGTGGGCAGGGTGGTGAAGACAGAGCCTTTGAATCCCGACTCTGCCACCTACTACCTGTGTGACCTTGGACAAGCCAATCAGCCTTTCTGAGCTCTGCTATCTAAATCTGCAACATGGGGATAGTAGTATCTACTTGAGAAGGTGTCTGTGGATGAAATAAAATGGCGTGTGAAATCTGTACTAGAATGGCCAGCACACAGTAGGTGCTCAATGTCAGCCGTCATCACGATTCTATAAAAATACTAGGAGATGGTGTCGGTCAAAGGGCAACTGCAGAAGGAAAGTATAAGTGGGTGAGGACCGTACTGGGGAGGTTAAAGCACGTGACCCCACACGTGGGTACCCATGAGGTGCACACACGGGTTCTTTTAGTAAAACCATCAAGAAGAAGGTAGGCACCAGGCCTGGAACAGCCAAAGGGTTGTCCATGGTGACAGAGCAAGGGCAGGACGGGCACTCCTGCAGTCACTGCTGAGTCTCCCTCGGAATGACATGCTTGAATGACAAACACAACGAAGGTGGAATGGGGGCCAGTGGAGCTCGCTCCCCGCTGCAGGAGTTCCGGGTTCTGTTACGAGGCGGGGCACTGACAGATGTGCAACGTGATGTTGGAGCCTTGGCCTCTGTGAGCTGCTTTTGAAGATCAGGGGAAAGGCAGAGGGGTCAGGAGCCTGTGAAAGAGTAAATGTGGCTTTGATTTTCAAAAACGGGGGAAGGGATAGATGTAGAATATACCGGAGGTGTGCTGGATGTCCATCCCCGGCAAAGTTCTAGCAGCAGTGCGTACACTGAGCTCATTATCGCAGAGGGCTGACTCCTAACTGGCTTCTCTGCTTCGGCACTTAACACCCCGCACCCTGGGACCCCTGTGCTGTTCTCAGTCTAGCAACCGAGGGGTCCCTTTAGTCAAATCTGCTCAGGACCCTCCCGTGGCTCCCCCTCTTGCTAGAAAGGAAGGCTGAGTCCTTCCCATGGCCTAAAGCAGCGGTTCTCAACCTGTGGGTCGTGACCCCTTCGGCGGTCGAACGACCCTTTCCCAGGGGTCGCCTAAGACCATCTGCATATCAGATATTTACATAACGATTCATAACAGTAGCAACATTACAGTTATGAAGGAGCAACGAGAATAATTTTATGGTCGGGTCACAACATGAGGAGCTGTATTTAAAGGGCCAGAAGGCGGAGAACCACTGGCCTAAAGGCTCAGTGCAATTGCCTGGCTATTCGCTGACCTATGGCTGTTACTCTTCCCCCTCCCTCTCTTGCTCCGGTCACACTAGCTCCCTTGCTCTTGGCCTTCACCCACACTATTCTCGTTGCCTGGACCACTCTTCCCCTAGATAACTGTTCGGTTCTCTCCCAAATGTTATCTTCTCAGCAAGGCCTGTGCTGAGCACCCTAGGTGAGCCCTCACATCCCCTCTCATCCTCTTCCCTCCCTGACATTTCCCCCCATAGCCATCACCATCCAGCATTCTGTATATTTACTTATTGGGCCTGCTCACCAGCTTTCTCCTCTCTCTAAAATGCAAAGTCAGGCTCAGAACTTCATCTGCACCTCCAGTTCCTAGAACTGCGCATACCACATGGTCAAGTTCATGAAACATCTGTGATTAAGAGGGAGCGAGGAGAGAAGAAGCAAGGAAGATGGCTTGGTACACCTAGAAAGAGTTCACTAGCCCAGCCAGCATGGCTCAGTGGTTGAGCGTCGACCTATGAACCAAGAGGTCACGGTTCGATTCCCGATCAGGGCACATGCCCGGGTTGCAGGCTCGATCCCTAGGGTGAAGAGTGCAGGAAGCAGCCACTCAATGATTCTCATCATTGATGTTTTTCTTTCTCTCCCTTTCCCTTTCTCTCTGAAATAAATAAAGATATATTATTTTTAAAAAGAGAAAGGAAGAGTTCACTGGACTGGAGTGACCACCCATTCCAGGTTGCCCCAAGACTGACAGCTCCTCAAACAAGGGACTTCCGGCGCTAAGACCAGGAAAGTCCTCCGGGCATCATACGTAGACCAGCCCATCTCATTTTCATCTGTGACACGGCGACTAGACTCAGCGCCCAGGAGCACCACAGACTCACTGTCTCCTCATCCTGACAGTGACTCCAACAAAGTCAGCCTCGGGGGAGAAGGCAGAGATGCCAGTGCAGGATTGTATAGTTCAGTGGTTTGCAGTTGTCTGAGCAGCCACGCCAGACACGTTGATTGACGGCCCGTGTCAGGCTGGTGGTGAGCCGAGGCACATGTCCACCCAGGTCTACTCCACCATGTGCCTGGGCTGTGGATGGGGACCCAGAAGGCAGGTCGGAATGGAGCAGCGGCATGCACGAGGGAGGGAACGCTAATACGTGCGACGGTGAGGCTGCGTTTTGAAATCAGCTCGATAGATGGAAATGATAGGCCTCACATAACTGAACATTTAAACAGAAACAAATCTTGCTTTCCGCTGAGGGTTAAAGAAGCATTCCTACACGGACAGAAGAGACCGGGTAAATAGCTGTTTTGTTTGTTTTAAACGCAGCGTGTTAAGTTGCCTACACGCCCAGTCTAGTGTGAACGCGGACTTCAAATGCCACTTTGCCTGCATTAATAGACATCAGGGCACAGTCCCCCGTCCTCCCTTCTGCTCACAGGCGCCTGAGCACGTGCCAGCTCTGTGCCAGGGCGAGGCTGCTCACTCCCATTTCCTCTGTTTCCAGCTATTCTAGGAAACAACAACCCACCAAGTGCCTCTTTCTCCTTCCTCCTGACGGGCTGTGTCCCTGTGCTGGCATCTCTTTCCAGGAGAAACAAGGCCGCTCGCCCGTCCTCTCTCCGCTCACCTAACTGCTCCTGGTGGCCAATGCCTTAGGACACGGGGATCCAGCTGAGAGACAGGTGTCATCGCCATGACTGCCTCTCCTCCCCAAACAAGGGATTCATTTGCAAGGACACAAGTAGCTGTAGGCTCCAGGGCACCAAGACTGGGCACCAGAATGGACCCCTCTCTCCCTACGGGCTTCCCCCATCCCCCAGGGCTTCCTGACTGCAGCTGAGGTGTCTGAGGGGAAGGAAGGTAGCAAAGAGGCCTCCCACCTTCCAATCCAGGCACGCCTGGGCTATTCTGAGCTAGCCGGAGCCGAGGCCTCGGGCCTCCCGCTGGGCGCTGCTCACTGTCCAGGTCTCTCGCTCCACTGGACCCAGGGCTCCTAGGGGAGGGGTGGGGTGGGGTGACAGCAGGTGCTGGCAGGAGGGGGCTGCAGGGCTCCGTAGGCTTCCCAGGGCTTCTGGGTGCTCACTGGAAGCTCTGTGCCATGTGGGCCCATCCAGGCAGGCAGCAAAGAGAAGAGCGGAGAGGAGAGGCCTTGATTTCCAGCTGCAGCTTTCCATGACCCGCAAAGGCCCTGCCCGCCTCCTCCCCACATGCCTTCTGGGTCACGGGTGGTGAATAGGTCACTCCCAAGGCCAGCTCAATTTGGTGGAGCTGCCCAGAACGTCGCTGTGGTGACCCCAAAGTTCACCAGGAGAGAACACTGGAGGCCACAGGAGCGTTGGTCATGGTGCCAGAAGGGGACGGGAGCGTGTTTGCTGGGTCTCTGCTTGCCCACCCCCTCGACCACAGAACACATCACCACCCACGGGAAGGAGCAGGTGTGAAGGGAGCCTGCTGACCCGGGCAGCCCACCCGTAAAGTGGGAGAAGCGGCCCGTTCCCCCTCTCTCTTGGGGGCCTGGAGCAGGAGTGGAACGTTCTAGCCACTACATGCTGGGTGGCACTCTGAGGTCCTCAAAGTATGGCCCCCAGCCCAGGAGCAACAAGGCAGAGTCTCAGGACCTGCCCAGATCTAGGTCAGATGCCCTGGGGGCGTCTGGCGTGGGCTCAGCAAGCCAGGGGTGACTCTGAGGCAGGCTGAGTGCAGGGGCAGGAGGCCTCTGGACGGGCATTTGTGGGGGTCTTCAGAGAACCCTGCGCTCCTGTGCTCACCGGGGAGGAGCACCACCCTCTGGCTGGGGTGAGGGTGCTCTGTGTGGGTACCATGGGGCCCGATGCCCTGCCTCCTAGTCTGGCTTCCACCTGTGACTCCATAGCAGCTCAGCTCAGCCTCTGAGCTGCAGTGTCTGGAGCACAGGGGTCCTCAGGCTCACGTGCTGCTGCTTTTCAGTTTCAGGAGCTCCGTCGCTTTCCCCAGACACCTCGGGACGAGGCCGGGGTCAGCCGCTTCTTGCTCTGGAGCTGCCGCACTGCCTGGCCCACAGCAGCCCCTCCCCCCGCCCCTGTGGCCTCTCCAACACGTGTCTGCTTCACACGTGGGCTTTGGCAGTCAATCTGTTTCGGTTATTTTTTTAAATCTGTAAAAGTAAACCAGGCTCACTGCAAATTATACTGAAATGGACCGGAAAGATAAATGCACCAAGGTCATTGTCCCGCAGCCCTCACCCCGTCCCCATCCCCTATCACCCCACACAGGCTCCTGCCCCAGTGAGCCAGGTTCTTGCTGCCTTGATGATTTGCAATTCTCTGCATGACTCTGCCCCTTGGGTTTGCTTAATTAGAAAGAGGCCTGGGAAGTGCTTCTTAGGCGCTGGCATGTTAATTGCTTATCAGAGAATGAGGAGGGGTGACAGCGTTTGGTGATGGAAATTTCCACTCCCTCCTTCTCTGGCTTTTCCTCCCTTTCTCTCCCCGACCCTCCTCCTTGCCGGCTGTGCTCTCTCCCTCTCTCTTTGTCCCTCTTCCCAGCTCCCAGTTACAGACTGTCCGGGAGAGGCCAGAATTGAAACCTGAAGGGAAACCAGTGCCCTGGTTCACCATTCCCCCTCCTTCTTTCTCCTCTTCCATTCCCGCCCCTTTCACCCCCTCCCCGTTCCCCACCCCCACCTAGGCTCACAGGGATTCCCCGAGCAGAATGCTCCAGGTTTGTACTCAGGACTCCAAGGACTATTTCCCTTTTTCTCCTTTCCCTCCTTAGCACGTTTTTCTTATTTAGTTTTATTTTTTACAAAACAGGAGAAAAGAGCGAATTGGGTTGGGGGAGGTGACACATTCCTCCACAAAGTATAAAACTGCCTATGGAAAGTCAACCTCCGAGTGCCAACCGGGCTGCCAGGAGGAGGCGGGGGTCCTGGGCAGCCACGTCCAAGAGTCCTTCAGAGCAGGCTGGGGACACTGGGAGCGGTGCCCACATGGGAGGAGAGGCCTCCTTCAGCCCTTGCCCGGGACAGGGAAGAGCAAGCAACGGAGACTGAACGGAGAAACGGCAGAGGAGGGGCACATCCTGAGGGCCGAGGGCCTGGGGACAGGGGCAGGGGACAGCCAGGCGCTGCCCAGGAGCCTCTGGGCGTGTAGACAGCTGGGGAGGTGGGAGGTTTTCGCCAGAGTCCTTCTGTCCCTTGCAGATGCTCCTCGAAAAGGCAGCAGAGGGGCCCCCCAGAAGGGAAGGGCTATGTTTTGGAGGAGGCAGGAGCGGCCCCTGGGGCCACCAAGCCCTGTCTGTCGTGGTCCAGCTGTCCGGCCTTGAGCACGCGGTTCCACGTCACTTCCTTGGCAGGGCATCTGGCCCGATTGCTTCCCTTTTGTTAAAAAGCAGTCCTCGCTACTGGTCTACTGCGGAGGACAGGATGAGCTCCAGGAACTGTGAGACACAGGCAGTGACAGCGTCTCTCCCTCTAAGGACATGGGCAGCTTCCTTCCCAGATTCCAGGGCCTGACGAGGGGTGCAGACACCACCCGGACTGAGGGGGCAACCCAGCCCCAGAAAGCCCAGGCTGGAAGGAGAGGCCGCCCACCCACCCCCTGCCTGGGCTGGCCAGGGCCCAAGTGGGTTGCTATCCCGGCTGCCAGCAGGAGGACAGCCAGGGCCAGGATGGCGATGAGCCCAGGCCGGTCCCCTAAGGCTCTGTGGCAGGGGGTGGCCTCTTTAGTCCTGGCCCATACGCAGGCCAACTGGGTGTGGGCATCAGCAAAGGCCACTTGCAGGCAGGCCCAGTACTCCGTGGCCTGCAGGAGGCGGGTGATGTTGTAGCTGTGGGTGCCCCGTGGCAGGCGGGCCAGAGCAGTGGCCCCCCGACCCCGGAGGGAGGAGGCGCTGGACCAAGTGAGGTTGGTGGAGATGGTGTTGGGTGGGGGGACCCAAGAGAGCAGGATGCGATAGGGGTGGGTCTCCTGCACCCGCAGCTCTAGCCCCCACCCTTTGTCCCTGCCTTGCTTCAGGGGAGCGCGGCCAACCACCACGCTGACTGTCTTGGTGTCGGCGCCCACCAGGTTCTGGGCCACACAGGTATACAGCCCCGCCTCTGCCACCGTCACCCTCCGCAGCTCCAGGGTCCCCTCGGGGTACACCCGGTGTCTCTTGCCTGCACGGGCGGCTGTCAGTCGCACCCCAGCGGGAGTGACCCAGTAGATCTCCGGCTCTGGCTCGGCCAGCGCCCGGCAGTGCAGCACCAGGCTCTCTCCGCCGGCCACGTGGAGGCTGGGCGGGAAGCTGCGGGGCGAGATGAGGGGCAGGCAGTGGTCCGTCATCTCTCGGAAGGGCACCTCCCGGACGGGGCGGCGCTGGAGGTCGGGCGGCTCGGCGCACAGGGTGGACTGCGGCTCGAGGAAGCGGACGCGGCTGCCGGTGGCGTTGGCCCAGCGGATGACGCAGTCGCAGCGGATGGGGTTGCCGTGAAGACCCACCTCCTGCAGGTTGGGCAGGGACTCCACCGTCTGCCGGTGCAAGGCACTGAGCGCGTTGTTGTTGAGCATGAGTGTCTCCATCTGGGGCAGGTGGTGGAAGGCGCGGGGGTGGATGAAGGACAGCCGGGGGTTGTTGGTGATGTCCAGCTTGGTCAGCTCGGGGAGGTTGACCAGGGCCAGCTTGTCGATGGAAACCAGCTCCTCCATGTTGTTCAGCCCCAGCTCCTTGAGGTGCAGCATGTTGGCGAAGTCCCCGGACCCCACCCGCTGGAGCGGGTTCTTGTTCAGGTCCAGGAACTTGAGGCCGGGCACCTGCTCCAGCGCCCGCCGGGGCACGCGGACCAGCTGGTTGTCGTAGAAGGAGAGGCTCTCCAGGCTCCGCAGCCCCTCCAGTGCGTAGCTGGAGATCTCCCGCAGGCTCATGCCCGCCAGCACCAGGCTGCGCAGGTTGGCCAGGGGCCGGAAGTTCATGTCCAGGATGGCATCCACCTTGTTGCCCCCGATCATGAGGATCTCCAGGCTGGGCAGCGTCTCGAACCAGCGGCTGTCCACGGCCCGCAGCAGGTTGGAGTTGAGGTGCAGCCGCAGCAGGTTGCCGAGGCCGGCGAAGGCGCGGGGGGCGATGCGGCGCAGCTGGTTGTGGTTGAGGTACAGCTCCTGCAGGCCGGCCAGCCCCGCGAAGCTGTGGTCCTCCAGGCGGGTCAGCTGGTTCTCCTCCAGGTGCAGGCTCAGCAGCTGGGGCAGGGCCTGGAGGTCACAGTCCCGGGCGTCGGAGAAGCTGTTCTGGGACAGGTCCAGCTCCGTGAGGTTGACCAGGTAGCCGAGCTCGCTCCGGTCCACGCGGACGATGCCATTGCTCTGCAGCAGCAGGGTCTGCGTGCCCGTGGGCAGCGCCGGGGGCACGGCCGTCAGGAACAGGTCATTGCAGTCCACGGTGGTGGCCTCGCGGTAGGACGAGCGGGGTGTGTACCAGGGCCGGATCTGACAGGCACACTGAGGGGGGCAGGGCACACGCCAGGGGACCACGGGCACAGCGGCAGAGGCACCGGCCACCCATGCTAGCAAGAGGGGGGCCACAAGGAGCCTCATGGTCGAGCCGCAGAGGAGGGGACCCTCCACAGGAAAAGTCTCGAGTCCTGTCCTTAGCGGTTCGCAGGCTGAGGGTCAGCAGCCTGCCAGGGCCTGGGGAGCCCCACTCCCAGGGCAGTCATGGGGGACGGCTGAGCATCACTTCTCGCCCTCCTGGGTGCGGCTCACCATCCTCGTCCGCTGGGCCTGCTCACTCATCGCCATGCCCAGCAGGCCGCCCTGGAGAAGAGGAGGCAGAGTTAAGCAAGTGCAGAGAAGCAGAATCCATCCCTCCTCCCGGCTCCCTTGTCTGACTCAAGAGGCGCAGCGAGCTGAGCGGCTGGGTCTCCTGGGTCCTGTCCCATATCTTAGGCTCCAGTGTCCTTTTCTAGGACCTGAGGCGGGAAGTGGGTGACTGGGGGAGGCTTCAGGGCAGAAGGAAGAGATTGGGTCTTAGAAGCTTCCGGAAGATTTGGGAAGGTGTGTGTGTGTGTGGAGGAGAGGGGACGGCTGTGATCACTGTCATTTTCAGAGTCCTTGGAGCCCAGAGAGATGTGGAGTGGATTCTCCAAGCTTTCTTCCCTCCCTCCATCCGTCTCCCTGGCTCCCTCAGTAAATGGAACATAAAGTGAGAGTTTGCAGATTCCCTGTGAATGCTCTGGGCAGAGGATGGTGCGGCGTCTACCCTCCAGGGTGGGCTCCCAGGGGAATGGAGTGGTCCTGCCTGGGGCCTGCTTACTCCTCCTGGGCGGGGTGCAGCGTGGGTTTACCTGGAGGAGGGGCTTCCCTTCCCAACAGCCTGGCCGAGCTGCCAGGTGCCGGGGTTAAGAAGTCTGGGACTGGGCCCCTTAGCACTGCAGGTAAGACCTTCTATGACCCGCCGCAGCCATTCCTCCTGGCTTCTCTTGTCGCCATCCCACTTACCCTCTGTGCACAACCTTCAGGCTGAAGTCACCCTGACATGTCACCCTGCTCCCTCCTCGCATCTCCTTTCTATTGTCTCCCAGGCAACCTCTGCTTGTTCCTCAAGACTCCCCTTCAGGCCAGTCTCCTCCTCCGGAAGCCTCCCCACACCTGCCCTGCTGGTTGAGGGCCTGCCTTGGTGCTCTTACAGGACCCCATGCTTCCTCCCATCACAGCCCGACCACAGCATGTGGTAATGTCTCCCGCCTGAGGGAGTCCATGCCATTAGTCTTGTCCGTCACTGTGCCTGTAGCACGGGCAGGTGCCCAGTGAGTATTTCCTGTATGAATCAACCTCGGGGTTCTCAGGGGACCTTCCCCTGGGAGGTCAGGCCCCATCCCCACCACAAACTATAATCCAAGCCCTTGCTCGTTCCTCCCTCCCAACCGAGGAGACCAGTGCCCGTTCTCAGCCCCGACAGCCGGGCGGCTCACCCTGAAGCCAGTCCAGCCTTGGCCGAGAACCGAGGTGGAGAGACAGGGACCTTCCTGGGCCTGGCTAACTCCCCCGGGAGGTCTGATTTGGGGAGTCTTCCACCTGCAGGCAGTGGGGAGGTGCACATGCTCACTGAACCCTGCAGTTTGCCAGGACTCTTCAAAGACGCTGCATGTCTCTTTCTGATTTAACCTTCACAACTAGTCTACAGGGTAAGCATTACCTCCAGTTTGCAGATGAAGACATGGCGTTCAGAAGAGGTTAAAGGATCTGGCTGGTAAGGGACAGGAGGTAGGAATCTCCCCATGTCCAAACCTTGTGCCAGTTGCACCAGCTTCTCGGTTCCCAGGTCTGGCCAGAGCCTGCCCTGGGCACCCCGGATGCGCTGGTGGCTGCAGCAGCAGGGTGGGTGCCCATTCTGTCTCCTTCTTTACGAGGAAGCTTTGGGAAGCGGGGAGCTGTGTCTCCTACCACCTTTCAGACGGGCGCCTCTCAGCTGGCCAGAGGAGCTCTTTGCCCACTTTACCCAGCTTCCAGGACCCTGGGCTGGCAGGACAGCCACGGGAGGCATGGTGCCCTCCCTGAGCAGGAGAGCGGCACCCGCCTGTTTACCTCAGACTCCCTCCCCTCCCACCTTCTTCTGCAGCATTTGTCAACCATGATTTATGTGTGCCCTGACCCATAAAAAATCAGGGCAAACAAACACGTGTGCACACATGCTCGTGCGCCTGCATACATGTGCTGGGGGAGTCTGTGGGGGGTGGGGGGCGGCCCCCTAAGCCATGCCTGGTGGCCAGGAACAGGGGAGGGGGTTCTGCGGTATACTCTGTGGGCGGAGTGGCAGCAGCGACAGCTGGGTTCCCGAAGGGCCTTGTCATGGAACTGGGTCCAAGGCCAGAAGTCCCGCTTCCTGCCTAGACCTGGCCCGAGGAGCAGACCCCACCAGCGAGGAGATCTTGCTGCTCCGCACCCACCACCTCCTGCCAGAGCACCGTGGGAACAGTTACTGACTTCTTGGAGCACCTGTTCCTTGAGTATAAGTGAGGCTGTCATTAGGGCTAAGGCAGTGGTTCTCAGCCTTCTGGCCCTTTAAATGCAGTTCCTCATGTTGTGACCCCCCCACCATAACATTATTTCGTTGCTCCTTCATCACTGTCATGTTGCTACTGTTATGAATCGTCATATAAATATCTGACATGCAGGATGGTCTTAGGCGACCCCTGGGAAAGGGTCGTTCGGCCGCCAAAGGGGTCGCGACCCACAGGTTGAGAACGGCTGGGCTAAGGGAACTGTGTTGCCCAGGGAAAGAGTTCAATACACGTCAGTTTCCTTCCAGCTCCGTTCATCCCCTGGGGTTGGGAGGCCTCCAACCAGGGCTTTTAGGAGGAACAGAAGTTGGATCCCAGAGGTTGACAAGCCTCTATTAAGCTTGCACACTGGGGGCTCAGTGTTGCCCCCAGATAGCATGCCACACCTTCTAAGGCTGCCTCTCTGGCAGCACCCAAAATGCAAAGTGGGAGAGCCCAAGGCCATTCACAGGCAGAGAGAAGGCTGGAGTGGGTGGGTGGGGAGGGGTCTTCAGCGAGGCCCCAGGCAGCTCAGACCCTGCCGGGAGTCCAGGGCATCTCTCCTCTCCACCTTGGTTCTAACCATTTTGTGACGGAGAAACCATTAAAAACAAACCATTAAAAACAATTAAAACGCTCTGAGAGGGGCCTTTCCCTGCGCCCCAGGCTGGGATGGGTGGTTGAGGCAATCTCCTGCTCTCACCAGGAGGCCAAGCCCGGGGTGCAGCACCCAGAGAGAGGCAGCAGCCTGATGACTCATGTTTGTCCACCTCTGATCCCAAGACCTGGCAACGACCCGAAAAGCCCCCTCCATCCTCCCTGCTGAGCATGCAGCCCCGTCCAGGGTGGAGCTCAGAGCGGCCCACTCACCTGCCACTGCCATGCAAAGCTGCCTTGCACACGGCCCCCTCACGCAGGCTGAGGAGCAGTTTCTGCCGGGAGCACAGAGAAAGCTAATTGCCTGTATCCACAATCGCCCGGGTGAGCGGGAGTTCAGACTGTCAGGTGCACATTTCCCACCTGGGTTCCCAGCGCCTGTGCAGGGGGCCTGTCTTACGCGCTTTTTGTGTCCCCGCCGTGCGGGGCATAGGACTATGCGTGAGAGGGTACGTGTGAGTGGATACAAATAGTGGACCGTGTCCTCTTCCCACCGCCCTGCGTGTAGGCAGAGAAGGGATTTAGTCTCCTTTTGCAGGGAAAGCAACAGAGGCTCTGAGAGGTTAGGTGACTTGTCAGAGGTTGCACAGCTTCTGCAGGGCGGGGTCAGGACTCAAACCCGGGTCTTTGACTCCATAACCTGAGCCGCCAGCCCAGTGATCCCTGAGGCTCCCTGCCCTGTGATCAACACCTGTCTCATAGGAGCAGAGTGCAGGGCCGGCCCAGCATGCCCGCCCGGGTGCAGTTCCCTTCAGAGATGGCCTGGGTCCGAGCTCCTTCTCCCTGGCTACCCTCAGACGCCCCTCCTAGGCTTCTGGCGAGGGTGACCTACTGGCAGGACCGCATAGGGAAGACACTGTTCCCAGGTGAATGTGGCTGGGCCTGGAACCACAGGGCAAACGGAGCCAGCAGACCCCAGCCTGCCTTCTGACTGGGGGCTGGGGGTGGCGCTCTTTGCCAGCACTGCTGCCCACACAGCCTCCAGCTACAGGAGACAGAAGGCCCAGGACCTACATACAGTCAGGGAAGCAAGCTTGCCCACTCCAGGGGCCATGTGTTCTCGTGGAAGGGCTGGCTCTGCAGGCCCCACCACCCCCAGGCAGCTGCTCTGGATTGAGCAGAGTGTGGACCTGATTATTAAACTAAGCTCTGGAGACGCTGTTGTCAGGAGCCAGAGCTGCCCCTTCCTCCTCTCCGGCCCCGCCCCCAGCACAGTCCCTGTACTCCTGCCACATCTAAATTGCTGTTCCTGCAGCCTCTCACAGCCTCCCTCACCGAAATCTCTCCCCCACCCCTGGGAGCTGGGGTTCTGGAGGGAAGGGCGGGCGGGCAGGCAGTGATCGACTGCCAGCCTTGGCATCTCCTGTGCCAGGCCCCCCTGAGCTGTGCAGACAGATGGGCAGCATAATTGAGTGTAGCGTTGATAAACTCTGGCCTCCTCGCGGCAGATAAGCGCTGGTGGGAGGGCTGCAGAGGGAGGGAAGCCAGCGCTGCATCTGTACACCTGGCCTTTGCTCCTCCTGGGAGGTGAGCATGGCCTTCACTCCCACCTCTCACTTAATCACAGACAACTAGGACCTCGGAGCTGAAGGAGGCCTCGGCGGGAGCGCAGGCGGCATTTATCGAGTCTTCCAGAGCCTGAATCCCATGCATGACTCATGCAAAGGGGAAGAGACGAAGGGAGGGTCCTGAGCTTGGCAATCAGTTTGAACCTGGCTCTGCCTCTCGCTGTGTGACCTTGGGCAAAGCTGGTAATTCTCTGAACCTCAAATGCCCAGGCTCGGACGTGGCTCACAGAATAGCTGTGGGCGTAAGGGAGACGCCATGCATCTTAGTCCCTTCGTTTGCCCCTGGTGTTGCCTCTTATTCCATCTTCTCTTCTTTCTACCTTCTCATCTCATCATTTGTATTCAGCTTTTAAAGACTATTATTGGGGTGTAACATTTGTACAGCGGAGTGCACGAATTCCAAGGGCACAGCTGCATGAATGTCTACATTTGTGGGCACCAGTATAACTAGCACTGAGCTCAAGACAGAAATATTTCCAGCATTCTAGAAGGTTCCTGGGAAGTCTCCTTTCCAGTCCCATCCCGCCCCCGTCTGCCGTTAGCCACTGTCTTGACTTCTGTCACCATCAACCAGCTTTTTTGTTGTTGTTAATCCTCCCTCGAGGATATGTTTTTTCCATTGATTTTTAGAGAGGGAGCGGAGGAAGAGAGACAGAGAGAGAAACATTGATGTGAGAATCAGAAAGGGAGACGAGTCCTCTTCCTCGTTCCACAGTTCCCACATCGAGAAATGGCTCTACGCCTAGGACCCTGCTCCGGCTGGATCCTGTGGCCTGGGCCTGTGAGTGCCAGGCTGCCTGGAGTCAGGGAGAGGGCGGGATGGCCTCCTGGCTCTGTGCGCCCCTGTGACTCCCTTCCCCGAAGCCCTGCTGAGTCCTGGCCACTATCTGGTGCAGTGCTGCTCACCCCCTTTCTGCTGCAGACCATCCTCCCCGCCCAGTCTTCTCCTTAGGGATCTGGGGCACTGGGCCGAGGACAAGCCCACAGGTGGTTAGAAAGGAGGGGAGCAGCCTCACTTCTAACTGCCCCAACCCCTCCACCTGCTTGCCTCAGAGGCTCCTCACACTCAGCGTGCCCCAAACCAGCATCTTCTCTGTCTTCTCCCACCAAACCTGCTCTTGCTTCTTCATTCCCATCTCTGTCAGGCAGCACCCCTGCCACGCAACTCCACAGCTGCAAACCTTGGCCATCTTGACCCGTCTCTCTCCTCCCTCCCTTCCTCCCTTCCTCCCTC
>PVJC01013942.1:13629-37349 GCA_004026665.1 Murina feae | reverse complement strand
ACACCCCCCCACCCCCCATCACACACCACATGCCCGTCCCTTGGCTGAGAATATGAGATGGCATGAGAGATGTCACGCAGGGGGCAACTTCGTCATGAGGACGGCTGAGGCAGAAATAGCAAGTCCCTAGCTGAGTGCTTCTGGCCAATCAGCTCACTCCTCTCTTCCCTCAAAAGAAGACACCCACAAATTATAGGTGCGGCTGGGGACTGTGGCACCCCGCAGGCCCAGTGAGGAAGCCACACACTCTACGACTCACGTGAAGGCTAATTCAAGCTGCCCACTGGGCTTCCGCAGTGGATTCTCACCGGAACATAGAAGGGGAGTTTCATCGAGGACCCCACCCCCCATGAGAGAGCATCCTCCTGACTGATAGCTGAGGGGGAGGGGTGCTGACAGATGCATGAGGGTGCAGCAGTACATGTAGAGCAAACAAAGCAGGCAGACAGCAAGCACAGGGAAAACCTGAATTTAAAGCCCCATCAGCTTTCCATCAGGTTCCCTCCACCCACATTTGAAAAGGTCAATTGCAGCCAACTGGGGGCTGTTGTCCTACTCCCTGTTCCTGCCTCCTTCAGGGGAAGGGTGTCTACAAGCTGGGAAACTTCCAAACAGAGTCCAGTGAGGGGAGGGCAAGGAGAGAAAGGAGAAGGGGCTGCGACTTCCCCACCTGGAGGTGGTTCTAGCGGGCCAGCTGCCAGATGGCAGGGCAAGGCCTACTGCCCCGCCTCCCGCAGCACTGCTGAGCGAGCGTTCTGGGCCAGGCAACATGGAATCGGATCTGTGTTCCGGTCCTGGCTTCCATCAGACCGTCATCCAACAAATCCTTATGAGTGGGAGGGGCAGAGCTTGGTGCTAGGGTACAGGGGTACGGGGCGATGGCACCAGGCCCTGCCCTAGGGAAGTGTATGTCTCAAAGAGCGGGGCTAAAGGCCTGCGGAGAGGCAGAGAGGAAGTAGGGGGGGAGTGCTGTGAGCTGGAGTTAAGTCTCAGGTCTCCCCCGCCATAACATAACAATAGCATAACACTGTACACATAATATAACCATTTACTCTGTGCAAACATTGTACTGAGTGCTTCATATCTATTATCTTATTTATTGCTCAAAACAAGCCTGTTATTGTTCCCATTTGTCAGATGAGGAAGCGGAGGCTCAGCAAGGTTAAGTTGCCCAAGGACGCCCTGCTGGTTGGGTGTGTCTGATTGACTGCCTGACCTCTGTGCTCAGCCCCAGGCATTTCCAGTTCCTGTGCGTCCACACCGCGGGAGGACACGCAGGACCAGGCACTGGTGGGACAGTCCCATGCAGCATCCTTTAAAATGCCCCTCCCCTGCCTGCCCAGCTCCTGGTATGCCCCTGTTTATCGATCCTTTTATGCAAATAATGCAAATGGACACTAAATAATTCAGTGAGGTTAACAATACTGAGATATTAACAGGCTTTTCTCTTGTAATTAGCTGCTCAGAGAACAGCGGCCGGCGGCCTGGGAGCAGGCTGTCAGGGCAGGTGCCTGACCAGCTCGGCTGGCCCCTCTCTCAGGGATGATGCTATTGGGCCACCCCTGCAGTCCATCGACCCGGTGAACCCCGCCCTCTGTGCTCGCCACAGCGGGGTTTGCCTGGCCTCCTCACCCACCGTGCTGGCTTCGAAGCTGGCTGAGCCTGGTCTCTGTTCACCACCAGCCAGGATGGACCAGGCGGCTTCTCAGGAGCTCTCCAGGTTGCGGGGAAGGGCTGGGGGGGCGGGAGAGGGGGGAGGGCGCTCCAATTCCATGATGGAAAAGCCAGTTTGAAACAGTCCCACCTTCTCTTCTGGCCTCGCCTTCATGCGTGTCATCTGGAGGAGACGCACAGCACACTCTGTCCTGCCCACCCCTGGACATTCTCTCAGGTCATTAGGCCTTGGTCCAAGCCAGTTCCCGCTCCATCCTCCCTCTCACTCCCTGCCTCCCAACCCTTCCGAGGGCACACAGAGTCATCTGGTAATGTGCCACTGATCCATCGATTGCTCTGTAACATCTCCTGAGCGTCTATTAGTGACCCACCCTGC
Organism: Murina feae; assembly: GCA_004026665.1. Classification (NCBI taxonomy): domain Eukaryota; kingdom Metazoa; phylum Chordata; class Mammalia; order Chiroptera; family Vespertilionidae; genus Murina; species Murina feae. The sequence continues at coordinate 35,299 of PVJC01013942.1, read as the reverse complement.
CCTCGGCGCTGGGATGCGGGCCCATGAGGCCTAGCGCTCCTCACTGAGATGCTCTGCCCTCCCTCGCGGCAGACCACACTGAAGTCTGCTCACACCACCAGGGCTGCTTTGCTCATCAAAATCAACCCTCTACTCAGCTGACCTCCCCTTTGTGTGTGTCCCGAGTGTGTGTGTCACTGACCTCTGAGTGCATGAGTCGCTGACCTCCGGGTACAAGGGTGCTGTCCCGGAGAGCGGGAGCGGGCACAGCTGAGAGGATCAGTGCTCAGGCTGCCACCCTGTTACCATAACGGAGCATAAAACCTCGCTGTGCTCTCGCGTCAGATGCAGGGCCCTGCTGCTGCTTGCCCAGCCTGAGACTGTTTACAGGGCTGGACCCATGTGCAGAGCCTGGCGCTTCTGGCAGGGCCAACCTCCTGGCAGCCCTCCTCTGCTGAGAGCAGTGGACAGTCCATCTGTGCCCAGTCCCGAGGAATGTTCGGCACCACTGCACCCACATCCTGGCCTCATCAGCAGGCACACGGGCTCTGAGAGTGCCAGAGGACGCTCATAGACGCCCCATTGTCTGAGCGTCAGGGAACTCTAGCCTGCCCGCCGTGTGGGACTCTGGGATGTCAGGCCAGGCCACGGGACAGCCTGTAAATGAGGACTCTGGGGTCCCCTGGGGGAAACAATAAAGGGGCTTCTCCCTGGTGGACCCCTTTGAAAACTCTCAACAATGAGGGGGCAGTGCAGGCAGGACCCTCAGGAAGAGAGCAAAAGGGCACAGGCCTCAGGTTGGAATCCGTCACCCAAGGCTGTAACTGCCAGTCTCAGCCGCTGCCCTGGTGGGAGGGGTAGGAGGCAGTGCTCTCTCTCTCTCTCTCTCTCTCTCTCACTCACCAAATGACTACATGACCTTGGGCAAGTCATTTACTTAACTTCTTGAAGCCTCAGTTTCTTCATCTGCAAAATGGGGATAACACTACATCTGAGGCTGTGGTGGCAATAACTTCTGGGTTGTGGATTAAATAGGATAATGTACATTGGGTACAGAGTGCAATGACTATTATCTAGTAGGTGCTCAGTAAATTTCAGTTCCTTTTCCATTTGATAATACAGTCCGGGACTCTTAGGGAATCTGTTCCAAGGGCCTGCCAGAGGAAGGTGGAAGGCTGAATGAGGAGGTCTACTTTGGGGGGAACGCCAAGAGCGGTAATCCTGAGGGACCAGAATATCACGGTGGGCTAACAGAGGTGACCCCTGGGAGGAAAGGTCTCTCCGGGAGGCCAAGCTGCCACCCATCAAGGCAGAGAACAGCTTCTGGAACCCAGGACCTAAACCTGCCTGGCCTGGGAGCATGGGGCCCAAGGACACAGGGTTACTTGTGGAAAAGTTCCCTGTGTGGGTCCCAGCTATCCAGACCCTCCAAGATCTGCTGGTCCTGGGATCCCCATCACAGCAGTTCACCTGGCCCTGGGCCCTGAGAGCAATCAAGACTCGATATGACCGAGTGCCCATGTGCCAAAGCATGCCTACCTGCCCCAGTCTGGGGGAGGAGCAGGGCAGGAGGGACACAGCTGTGGGCTTGGGTTCTCCTCCAGGCGGCTGCAGCAATTGCTGTGTGTTCTGGGGCAAATCATTGAACCCTCTAGTCTAGAGCCTCAGTTTCCTGTCTGTAAAATGGGCATGAGTGTTTCCTATTGTGAGTGTTAAACATTGTAAGAGTGGACTCGACCACGCACAGCATGGCTGCCTCATAGCTACTCCAGGAGTATAGTTAGGAGGAGCAAAATAAAACCAAACTCATGCCTCAGGTGTCTGCCAGGAGGAGGCCCCTGAGTCTGAGAGCTGCAGCATCACTGCAGTGTCCAATGTGGATCCCAACAGTCACCTGAGTGACCCGGTCCCTGGGAGCCTGAAGCTCCAGTGTAGCCATGACCAACAACAGGGGTGGGGCGCGTCCTGAGTGAGACCACAGCTGAACTGCCAGGCCCAGCCCCGAACACAGAACATGGAGTCTGGGCCAGTCCCAGGGCACGCAGGGAACAACCCCAAAGCCCAGTGGCTTCCTCAGAACCCCATCTTGGAAGTCCTGGGCACACAGCTTGGGGCCTGCCACAGGCCTGGCTGTGGGAGAGGAGGGAAGAGGCGGGGCGCAGGCACTGGATTTGGGCTGAAATGAACATCTGGGGACGCTGCGCCCTCAGAAAGAAAGGGGGGGTGGCAGGCGAGTGGGAGTCCTTTCCAGCCAAACCTGCCAGTGCTGACCGAGGCTCCACTCCAGCACTGCACTTGACTCAACCCAAGTTCACCAAATAAAACAGAGACCAACAACATTAGAGTGTCTTAAGTGAGATGACACACCAGAAAGCGACATGTAAACTGCAAAGTTCTGCACAAACCAGGCCTCATTAGGAGCTTGAAGAACCCAAATGCGGCTTCAGGAAGTGAAAACAGGAAGTTAAGAATCGGGACACAACGCACCTACCAGACCCAGCAGAAAGTAAATTAAAAGGATCAAATCCATTGTGGCCGGGCCCTACGCAAGCTGAGCTCCAACTTTCTGTAGCAAAACGCGGCCGTGCGAAATGAGAACCGCAGAGCCGCCCTAGCCTAGCACCTACCAGGCCCTCTCACTTTGGGGGAACCACTGTCAAGGGAAAAGCAATCCTCATGAGGATGTTCGCAGCTGGGCTACTGCAAAGACAGGGAAATTGGAATCTGCCAAACGTCCAGCAAATGGAGAAATGGTGACCAGACTCCAGTGTGTCGATGCAGGGGGTGCCCGGAGGCCATTACAGTGGCAGGTCTGAGGGCTCGGTCAATACCGGCTGACGTGCGTGGGAGATAAAGTCGCCCAAGAAAGCAGAGCGGACCGCTGTTTACTGCTACGTAAACACATATTGACAGGGATGGGCTGGGAATTTAGAATGAATGGCTGATGCGTGGTGGTCACTGGGTTTCTTTCTCTTTTTTCCTATGAAGTTGTCGAAGTGGGTAATAATAACAATAACAACACTGAAAGCAAAATCAATCTTGCAGCCTGAGAGCGGGTAGGGCCTTAGACCCCAGGACAGAGGGCAGGGGAGGGAAGGACAGTGTTTCTTGGGAGCCTACCACCACTTAGGCAGCACTCTGACCTCCCCAACCCAGGCCGCTGGGGGTTCCTGGGCATCGCCCCACCCAGCTCTAGGGGTGGGATTATGGATGCCCCAACGTGACTGCTTGAAACCTCTTAAAGACGCCTCGCAGAGGCCAGGCCTTCACCCCACTCAACTCAGGAGGTGGGAAGAGGGTTGGCCTGGGGTTAAACACCAGGGAACCAGATGTAAGGGCCTGACTAGCCTTATGCCTCTCGCCATCCACTGAGCTCAGGAGGACAGCCTTGTGCCCCCAACACCTGCAAGGCCTTAGAGCCACTCCTCACCCACCCATTAGTGAAAGCACTGTCCCCTGCTGCCTTGAGTGTCTGCCAGAAACCTAGGAGCCGGCCCTGGCCTCTCCTCCGAGCCCTCTCAGCTCGACCTCCAAAACTGATCCTGACCCTGACCCCTCGGCCAGCACCACCATGTCCTGCCTGGAGAATCACAGCAGCCCCCTGGCGGGTCTATCTTGCTTCCTCCCTTGCTTGGTACAGTCTCTTCTCCACACGCAGCCGAAGGGATCCCTTCACAGCACAAAATCCGATCCCTCTCTCCTCTGCTCAAAACCCTACCACGGCTCCCAGTTTACTTGGAGTCAAAGCCAACCCTTTCTCAATAGCACGTTCTCTGCCCTCCTCCCCATGTGACCACCCTGCTTTCTGTTGTTCTCCAAGTAGGCCAAGCCCACATCCACCCCAGGGCCTTTGCACTTGCAACTCCCTCTGCTGGATTGCTCTTCCCAGAGTTCCAGAGCTCTCCTCATCACTTCAGCTCTCTTCAAGAGAGGCCTTCTCTGATCACCATGTTTAAGAGAGCAGGGCCACCCGACCTCCACCCCCTCACACCCCCTCTCCCTACTGTGTTCTTCCTCACTCTCCGCAACACCCAGCATATTAAACTGTCACTTGTTCGTTCTCTGTGCTCCTTTCAAAGTGAACAGCCCTGGAAGGGAAAGCCTGTAAAACCCCTGAAAGGATGCACATTCCTATTTTTCAAGAGTCAATTCGAGAAGCATGAAGTTTAGGAACGTATTTTCTTTAGCATCAGATATATTTATAAATCAGAAAATGCCATACTTGCATTAATTATTCTCATCATTTTTTCTCTCCCCTTTTTAGGCTGAACTTTTAGAAACCACATAAGTGGTACGCACTGTAGGATCTGATTATAATGCTGAGCCTCTGACCAACTCGTAAATGACTTGAAACCCAGCAGGTTGGGGGAGGGAAGTGAAGTACTTGGGATGGAGGAGGCCAATCGGACCAGAGTTCAATCACAGCTGGGCCTGGAAAAGTCACTGCCATTAGGAGGCTCCTAGGGGCTGAGGACGGGGAAGGAGGGACTGCCCCTTTAGGAGGAAAGTCAGGTCTGGAATGGGCAGTGGCGAGGGTGGCAGCAAAAGGCTGGGTGTGGACACACCTGTCTCCCACCTGGAAAGTAGCTCAGAGGGAACAACATTCCTGCTCCAAACGTCCCCAAGAGGGAAACGGGGGAAGGCTAGAACTCTGCCACCCTCTCTCCTGGATCGGGCTCTAGGTCCTGCTCCGTACCCCCTCCCCATAGTACGCTGCATGCCTATATCCAGAGCCTCATATGACACTTCTGTGGTCATAAGCCTCTGTGACTTACCAGCTTCCTGAGCCAAACCAGTGCTGGAATCGCTCCCTTAGTGGTGCTCCTCTGAGCAGCTGGAGTGTTCACTCCCCACACTTAGCCAGGCACTAGGCTAAGTGGCTTTCCAGAGTTCCCCATTTCCTCTTCACCACAGCCCCCTGAGGAAGGTGCTATTATTATCGCCATCTTGTGCATGGGGAAACTGAGGCACGGGGCATAATCTCCCCACGATCACACAGCTAGTGAGTGGCCATGGCAGAACTTGAACCCAGATCCAGTTCAGAAGCCTCTACTCCTATCCTTCAGGCCACATGCCTCCCTACACTCCCACCTGAGCCAGAGAGATGATTATTCATCCACTTTGATATATTTAGTTGCTTGCTTCTGAAATTAGACCCTGGCGGTGTCATGGGGCCTGGCAAGTCTTGTGCCACCGCTGATCTCAGAGCTGCTAGTCGCTGACACCTCGGTGTGAAGAACTTCTCTGCTTACTTCCCTCCCTGGGGCCCTGGGGGCAATGACAAATGAGGAAAGGAGTGGGGGGGGGGGCTACAGGACCACTTGGAGGACCCTTCCCAGAATCCTTCTCTGTGGTTGCCATGGCACCACCTCTGTAAAGGCCTGGACCCTGGTGGGGAAGGGAGTGTAAGGTGGGGTGAAAGGAAGTGACCCAGAAGAAAAAGAGCTGGCCTGTTTTGAGGGTCCCTTTGGAAAAGGGGGGCTGCGGAGCCCTCAGACCTGAACCCCTCATTAGGATACTCGCGGTGGGAGGGAGAACGGATTCTCAGGAGGAAGGATAAGACAGCAGAAACGGGTGAGGGAGGTGACAGAAGTATGCAGGGGGTGGTGGGAGCTTCAGCAAAGAAACTGAGGCACATGAAGAAGACTGGACTCTGCAAGGGCAAGGTACTTTGCAGCACTGGCCCAGCGCCCAGTGCCCAGTAGGTCCTTAGTAAAGGTCAGCTCAAATGAGACTTCTTGATTAGGACACCAGGGAGCCCCGATTTGCTCGGAGCAGGAACAAAGCATGTGCACTGCGTCCTAGAGGCGTGCTTGGGGCGCCCGTGGTGAGGGGCTCTGGGTGAGGGGCTCCCGCCCACACAGGAGCTTTTCCAGGGTGCAGGTCCCCTCTGAGCCTGAGCAACACTGTTCCTGAAAGGCTGACTGGGGGGCTTCAGAAGAATAGGCCCCCTGCCCCTCAGCCCAGCTGGGGCTGCTAGGGCCCTGCACCCAGCCCAGCCCCCACCCTGGCACAGGCGCAGTGGGTGAGCGCATGCCTGGCACAGTCCCCAGTGCCTGGGAGAGGGGCTCCAAGTGGGCGGCTTTGTATTTTGTGAAAACCAAATCCACAACTGATCTCTCCAGCCAAGCAGGGCCTGCTGGGAAGGCTGGCGGGCCTCTCTTCCCGCCCCCCTGCTGGGGCCCGCCTCCCCCAGGAACCATGGGGAGCACCAGCTGCCACCCTGGCTGGCATGGGGGGCTGACGGCCGGGCCCGCGCCCAGCTCCCGAGTGCCAGGGTTTGCCCCCTCCCCACCCTGACCCCCTTCCTGCCTGGAATAAATTGGAATACAAATCAGAGGGAACCGCTTTCCTCTGTTTGAACAAATTGCTATGGATTCCTCCGTGTCTCAGGTCAGGGCACACAACGGGGGATATTTTCACTCGCCGACTGCTAATAGACTCGGGAGAAGCTGCTGGATCGATGGAGGCCGGGAAAATTAGCCCGGAGCTTCAGGCCAGCCTTGGCCTGTCCCTGCCCCCACGCCAGGACTCTGGAAGGGATGAGGCAGCCATAACCCAGGCTGGACATAAACACCAGCTGACGGCCTGTTCCCTCCCTCTTCCTGGGAGCCAAGGCAAGAGAGTCCGGGGAGGCAATGGGGAAAAGGTGGACCCAGAGAGGCCCCCCCAGTCCAGCATGGCCCCCTGAACATATCTCCATGTTCTTGCGTGCAACATCAGTGTGCACGTGCACACGTTCAGCACCTGCATGCCCATGTATACTGACATGTGCACAAAAATAGAGATAAAGTGTACACACAAGGTAGAGAGAACATGGGAATGTATTTCAGCTCCTGTGAAGGTACCCAGGGAGAGCAGTTTCCCTAATGCCGCTGGCTCTACACGCACGCACACATACATGCGTACACGCAAACACATACATACTTACATACACACACACACTCCCCTCTGTAAATCAGAGCCGAGATCTGCCTTGGGAGATAGATGTGGGAGAGAGGGTTTGGCCACTGGCAGGCAGAGCAGTACCACTAGCTTGGCGTGACCCTTTGCCTCCGGTTACTGGCTTCTGCCTCTAAACACTGAGCATTTAGGGCCAGGTGACCTCTGACCTTTCGTAGTTCCCAGCTGGGCTGCCTATTGGCTGTGTAGGCTGAGGACTTCACTGGCCCTCCTCAGCCTCATGTTTCTCTTCCGACAAATGACGAGATTTGCTCCGAGATCTCTCCTGGCTTTGTCACTTTAAAAGCCTGTGGCTCTCCATCCTCCCTCTGTCTTGTTCTCTGCTGCATCCTCGGCACCCAGAACAGGGTCGGGCACACAGAGAGGGCTCCAGGAAAATGTGGTTAATTACTTAATTAATCTCAGGTCCCAGGGCGGAGTGAAGAGGCTGAGAGAAATGCACAGCAGGATGGAGGCGCCGCTCTGATCTGGACGCGTTAGGCCCAGGGGTACTCGGTGCAGACTAGCCAGGTCATTACCCACGGAGGCTTCTTCCTGCAGAGGGAAGTGGATAGAATGCAACCGGCCTAATTACCCACACAGAGTCCTGCCTGCGGAGAAAGGGCAGCTGTCCAGTGTCAGAAATGGTCCCCTCCTCTCTCTTCCTTTCGAATTGAGCTGGTGGGAAGCTAATGATCATGCCCCATGGCAACGCCCAAAGGGCCCTGGAGACTGGGTTTGTCCTCAGTGACCCCCAACCCTGCCCTCCCCAGGTGTGAGGTCCCTCCATCCTTCAGGGAGAGCCTGGGTTCTAGCAGGAAGGTCTCGGGGAAATTGACGGGCTGGAGTTCTAGTCACGGAATCCGAGGAAGTTAATGAGGAGCTCCCAGGTCTGGTTTTCCGCCGGAATCAGGGCTTACGCATGCAGCCCAGAAGACAAGGCCTGCGAACAAAGAGCTCAGCAAAACAGGCTGGTTCTGAAGAGGCAAAACAGAAGGCTAACGGGATGTAGTCCACGCTGCCGGAGCCCCGCTCCCCTGACCACCGCCACGCACAGTGCCAGCACCTGAGGCCAGTCACACTGCCTTGGAGTGCAGCCTGCTACCCAGCGAGTGCCAGGAATTAACACCCCCAGGAGTTAACACCCCCAGGAATTAACACCCCCAGGAGCAGCCTGCAACCAATGACAGATGGGAGCTGGTGGACACCTGCCCCAGCTCCCTCACCGCGACGGGCAGACTCTGACGTGTGTATTACAGTGTCCCCAAGGTCCCTAGTGAGACATGGTGGTGACTCGCTTGACAATGCACCTTTTTTTGGTTCCCTTTGCTTTCCTATCGCATGTCTTCCTTCCCCTACCTGAGCTTCCTGCACTCATCTCCCAAATAAACTACCTGTACGCGGCTCCTGATCTCAGGGTCTGCTTCTGGGGAACCCAAACTGAGACCTCACGTCCAAGCCTAATTCTGGTCGTCATGGTGCCCCTATCAAGTCTCTCAGGTGGTCACAACGCAGGGCCCTTGTTTTGTCACACACACACACACACACACACACCACACACACACACAAAATACCCTACCACACTTTTCTCCCTCCACCTATCGTTTCTTTGGAAACCTCCTCACCTAATTCCAATCCTCAAGATCCAACTCACCCCACGAACCAGCCTGAGCCCCGGGGGAAAGGCTTGAGGGCTTCGGGGAATTCCCAGAGCAACCTTCCTGAAACAGACCCGGTTCCTGCGGGCTAACGGGCTGATTGCCCTACGGTGGACCACAGGCTGTGACAGACACCAGCAGCAACCTCCAGGTCACAGAGCCGCGCTGGCTGCCTCCTCCACCCACACAGGGGCCTCCCAGGGCTCCCGACCTTTCATTAAGGGCTTCTACCATCTAACCAGGAGTCTTGGACATAGAACAAATTTGGATGCAATGAAGCCTGGGGATAAGAAATGGGTTTAACCAGGGTGGGAGGAGGACTGTAGATGTACAGGCCTAAAATGAGCTTATAAATACCATGCAGACATGTCCCAGCTCCTCAGAGCCTATAAGTTTATTTAGGAGAATGAGAAAGATCCAGATGTGGAGTCCCTGGGAATGGCTTTTAATTTCAGCCTCGGTGCCTAATTGTTGTGTGACCTTAACCAGCCACTTACCATCTCTGGTCTAGCCTCTTGCTGTGCTGAATCTCAAAGATCTGCTTCTGGGCCACTTGAGGCCGCAAAGCTCTCTCCTTGCCGTGACCTTCTCTATGTCTACCCTGTGGCATACTCCAGAGAGGAGAGTAAAGCCAGACCTCACCACAGCACAGAACTGCAGCTTGCCTGTGGGCTTATGGATTTTGCTGGAAGGTAAACTGACCATTCCAGCAGAACGGCAGAACCAAACCCAGGGAGATGAGGCCACCAGAATCTAGCTCCCTCCCCACCTCTATCTTCCCAATCTTTCCATTAGAAATGGGAAAAAGTATCTCATTAAGGCTTACTTAAGAATCACATAGGAAAAGTCTCAGGACCAAGGAGATATTCAAGTTCAGCTCAGAGGCCTCAGCTCCTGAATCTTTCTGAGAAGAGATTATGTTACAGCAAGTTGAATTAAGGTGAGACAATGTGGAGAACTTCCCAACAACAAAGGACCACAGACACTGAGAACAGAAAGATGAGCTACATCAGCTCTGCAGTACTTTCTGGCCCATGGCTTCTGGCGTAGTCCCTCAGTTTTTGTTCCCCCAAATCAGGGGGGTCCAGAGCTCTCCTGTGGCTGAGACTGAAAGGAGCCATTGCCAGAGGGGACAGGTACCAACCAGCAGAAGTCAACCACCTCAGGAGTTGTGAGTGGTGTGTGGGGTGGGAAGGAGAGAAGGAGAGACTGGCAGACAGGACGCCAGGACCTTCACATGAATGTTTTGTTGACCCCAGCAATGCTCTCCCCTGCTCTAGGTCTCAGTTTTCTATAAATTCATTCTGGGCATCCGCAGAACAGCCAGAACCTTCCGCCTCCACCACCACCACCTGAGCTAGGCTGGCTGGGAGGAGGGAGGGGGAGAGGAGAGTGGTGTTCACAGCCATCTAAATCCTCTCTCATTTCAAGAAGCACCAGCTGACCCTGAGGTGGGGATTTGTGGTAAAGACTGGACATTATCTACCCAATATCCATTCTCCCCTTCGTTCTAACTAAACCCTGGTAATCTCTTAGGTGAGAATGTGCCCATCAAAAAGGCATTTCTCAGCCTCCCTTGCAGCTAAGAATGGTCCATGAGCTACATGCAGCAGTCATGGGGAGGGGTTTCTGGAAAAGCTTTTTAAAGGAAACAGATTCAGCTGGTAGGCCTGTACTTTTAAACATCCTTCTCTTTCTCCTACCTGCAATGTGTTTTTATTTTGTAACTAGAGGTCTGGTGCATGACATTCATGCACTGGAGGGGTCCCTCAGCCCGCCCTGTACCCTCTCACAGTCCAGGACCCCTTGGAGGATGTCTGCCTGCTAGCTTAAGCCTGATAGGTCCTTAGCACTGCCGCAGAGGCAGGGAGAGGCTCCTGCCATTGCTACTGCACTCACCAGTTGTGAGCCCAGCTTCTGGCTGAGTGGTGCTCCCCTTGTGGAAGTGCACTGACCACCAGGGGGCACCTCTTGCATTGAGCATCTGCTCCCTGGTGGTCAGTGCACATCATAGCAACCAGTCATTCTGCTGTTCAGTTGATTTGCATATTAGGGTTTTATTATATAGGATGCTCACCCGAGGATATTTTTTTCCATTGATTTTTAAAGAGAGTGGAATTGAGGAAAGGAGAGGGAGAGAAGGACATAGAATAAAGCATCGATGTAAGAGAGACACATGGATTGGTTGCCTTCAACATATACCCCAATCAGGGCCAGGAATCAAACTCAGGTATGTGCCCTTGACCAGGAATCAAACCTTTAACCCTTCAGTGCATAGCGCATGCTCTAACCACTGAACACACCAGCCAGGGCTGGAATGTACCATGATGACTGAGCAGGGCAGCTCTTTGGTGGCTTTGTGGCAAAATGCTTTCAGGCAAGGGTTCCCAAACCTTGCTGCGCATGAGAATCACCTTGGGGTCTTTAAAAAAATTGCTAATGCCTATTTACCTCCCCGAGATATTCTAATTTCAATGGTAAGAGGTACGGCCTAGGCCTTGGGAGTTTTAAACACTCCCCAGTTTGAAGCAAAGTTTGAGAACCGCCTCTGTGAGCAGAGCAGAGTGACAAACGGAAAGGAGCCTGGGTTTCCAGCAACCAAGAAGCCACCACGCAGCCCTGGACAGCCTGCCACGAAACTTCCATTTGCTGGAGCCTCTTTCGTGAGGCCTGGTTTCTAGGAACAGAGATTCCCAACTCCACAGCACAGCACGGCCCCGGCCATAGACACGGCCAATTCTGCCATTGGAGCCCCCCTCAGAGCAGCCAGTGGGCCCTGGACTCGCCATTAGACAGGCTTGAGTTCAAATCCTGACTCCGCTACCTGCCAACTGCAGGGCCTTTGGCAAGTCACTCAAGCTTCTCCACCTGAGCAAGAGGGCCTTGGAAAAGGCTGCGTCCTCCCGCTCCCCTGCCCACTCCTGGGGCGCAGGTGCCCTCGCCCCTGCAGCCTTAGCTCCCGCCACCCTTCCGACGCTGAGCTGGTGCTCATGATGATTTGCTTGGTTAACACTGAATTGCTTCAGTGTGGTCCAGTTCTGAAATTTCCATTTATTTCTAAACTAATGGAGAAGAGAGTACACAAAAGGGCCACATCTCGGAAAAGTCACAATTTACCTCGTGCAAATCAGTGAGGGCAGCCCCTCCGGCTTCGGGACAGGAAATGCCCTGGTGAGAAGCAGGGGCCCGTCTCCCAAGCTCCTGACCTGGACCTTCTGTTAGCACTTAAAAAAGGAAGTCTCCGTCCACCATATAAAAATAACAAGAGTGTGTGTGCATGTGTGCATGTGTGTGTGTATTAAAGACCCCAGGGTCCACAGAAACTTGATTGAAACCAAGCTTGGGCAGTGACCTGGAAAACCCAGAAGTGCCCTCAGAAAGCTCCAGGGAAGAAGACATCTGTTTGGGCCCGACTCATTTCGATGCACTGTCTCCACCAGCTGCACCGGGGAGCCAACTGGAGAGCTCTCGCCACGCAGCTGCCTCCGTGCCACCTGCAGAGCTTCTGATCCAGGAGGCCCTGCAGAACAGCCAGGCATCTGCTGTTGAAAAGGCTCCCCAGGTGGTTCTGACAGGCCACCGGGGTGGAGGAGCACCTCTCCACACCGCTTCCCGTCCCCGGGTAACCTCGGCGGAGTGTCTGGGGCTAGAAAGGAACCTGAGGTGGGATCTCCGCAGCCGGCTGAGCAGCACCCTGGTGCCTGCCCGGTCACCAGCCCCTGCGGTCACTCACCCCTGCAGCCACAGCTTCCCGCAGGCATAGGAACCGGGCTGTGCGGCTGGGAACTGCCGCCACCCTCCCTGGCCTGCCGCATATCGCAAAAGCGCAGCCCGCACCTCCAGCCTCCACACGCCACCCACGCCCGGAGCTCCCTGCCATCTGCCTGCCACCGCTCTGCTCTCGTGAAACAGAGTCCCCACGGTTTGCCTGAGAGTTTACCAAGTGCTGTCACTTGGACCTCTAACTCCAAAGGTGGGGGTGGCTGAACCAGTCTTCCCGACAGGGAAACGGAAGCTCAGTGAGGGGAGACTACATTGGTCCAGGGTCCCTCAGAGGCCGCCAGCTGCCCACCTGGCCCTCCAACCCAGGTCTGCCCATTTGCGTCCAGCCCTCCTGCCCGCATGCCCTTGCCACTCAAAGGCTGCTCCATGGGCCCACAGCACTGGCATCACCCCAGAGTTCATTAGAAATGCAGACTCTCGGCCCAGCCCAGGCACACTGACCTGGATCAACAGACCCCAGGGCACCCCCGCTGGGCCCTCAGGAGCCGCTCTGTGTCACAGCTGCCTCCCTGACAACCTCCAGTCCCCAGATGGCCCTTCCACCCTCAGATTCCGTCCTCTCTCCTGGCTTTCCAGTCCCTGTCCCCTAGGTCCCCTCCGACCTCCCTGCTCTGTCTCCTCTCTCTCCTCCCACCCCAGGGTGCTGGTCTCAGCCCCGCTCCTCTCTCACTCCACTCTCTCTTTCCTGACCATTTCATTTCACTTTATGGTTTTCAGCCCACTCATGACCGGCACTCATGTCCACCGGCCCATCAACATCTCTCCCAGACATCTCACACCAGAACCCCACGAAGTTCAAAACCGCACTGGCATTGTCAGGGAGGTAAAGCTACTGACTGCAGCCTTGCTCAGGGCCAGCTCAGGGCTTCCCAGGTGCAGTCTCATGGGACGCTCATCTCAAACCCACGCGGTGGGTACGATGCTCACCATCTGACCCGTGGAGAGGGCACGCCTCAGAAAGCAGATGGAACTCGGGCTCTCGGCTGATGCAGGCAGAGCTGGGTTTCAGACCTGGGTTTCTGAACGCCAAACCTCAGGGCATTTCTGCTCCCACCCCTTGCCTGAGATCTTCCCAACACACGTTTAGAACCTAATGATTGTAGAGTCTCATCCCTCGTCTTTTGCGAGAGTCTCTAACTGGCTTCCTTCCCCCACACCTAACCCTCTACAGTCTATTCTCTATATGGCAGCCGGAGGGATTCTATTAAAAAGGTGTCAGTTCATGTCCCTCCTCTGCTCAAAACCCTCCCACGGCTCCTCAACTCACTCAGAATAAAACCCAAGTCCTTACATAGCCTTACATAGCTTTCAACAATCAGGCTCCACCAACTTACCAACTCCACATCCTATTCCCCTCCCCATGGCTCACTCTGCTCCAGCCATACTGACTCTACTTTCTGGCTAAACAAGCCAGTTGCGCTTCTGCCCCAGGGCCTTTGCACTGACTGCCCAGAATGCACTTCTGGCAGATATCCACCAGGCTTTCTCCCTCTTCCCCAGGCATCTTCCTGTCTCTGTCCTGGTGGCACCTACTCAAGGAGCCCCACCACCACCCCTGTATATGAACTTGAACCACAGTCCACCATTCCAGGTCCCCTTGGGTGCTTTTCTCTTCTTCACAGAACTCATCGCCATAGGTACAATATATACTTACCCATTGACTTGTTTACTCCCTGTCTCCTTCAGTGTGAATGTCAAGTCTAGGAGGGCAAGAGCTTGTTTTTCCCCAAATATCTCAAGATCTCCAAACAGAACCTTTACTCGTTTGTGTGGAATGACTGCAGCTCTTGTACCCAAACTTTCCTTCTATTCTCACAGCCACCACCTGGGTCAAGTTCTCACTACACTTCCCTGGACCTCCTGACCAGTCTCCCTCCCCACCGACCCCGGCGTCCTCAAACACACCACAGCAGGGCCCCCCAGCCTGAAATATAGCCCACACCAACCCATTTCTCTCTCAAGGCCCTTCCAGCAGCTTCTCCCAACCCAGGATTCCAACCAAGCGCCGGCTTTGCCATCAGCAGATCTGGGTTTGAGTCCAGCTTTGCCACTTGGACAAGGAGCTTCATCCTTCTGAACCCTCGGTTTTCTAGTCTCTAAAATGGGCTATGAGGGACCCTCTCAGGGCTGTGGGGAGGATGAAGGAAGACAATGCGCACTCCTGATCTCAGCCAGGCAGTAAACATTAGCGACTGTTATTACTACGCCTTTACTGTTTGACACCGTTCCCCACACACCCTGGCTTTTTACCCTCCGTGCCTTTGCCTCCTCCTGGGATGCCCTTCTCAGTCCTTTCTTCCTTTTGTCAAGGCCAGTTCAAGTGCCCCCTCCTCCACAAGCCCTTGGAAGTCATTCTCTCCCTCTCAAATTCCACAGCCCTTCATCTGCACTTGCCTCACGGCATTTATCAAGATCTCCCAGGAGCCACCATCTTGTATGTGAGTCCCCTCCCATTCTCCTTGAGGGCAGAACCTCCATCTCATTCATCTCAGCAGCCCAGTCAATTCTCAGAACAGGGTAGGCTCAAGGGAAGTACTAATTAGAGTTAATGGGTGGTGAGGGGCACCCCACACTGCTTTCCTGCCCCCAACTCAGAAGATCCACTGGGATCCATTTCCGAGCCACTTCTCACCAGCTGTGTGACCTGTAGCAGGTCACTTAAACTCTCATTCAGAACTTCAGTTTCCTCATCTGTTAAATGGGAGAAATAGGACCTGCTATGTTGCCCTTTCAGGACATTATGGGAATCAACGGAGAGAGAATGAAAATGCTTGTAAGGCACGTGGCACTTACACACCAACCCAGGATTATTGTTACAACCAATTATTCTCCCCGGAAGGTTCGTTCCTCTTTGCACAGAAAGGTGCCTGAAAGAACCATCACTGAAGGAAGGCATGGCAGGACGTCCAGTGAGTTTTACCTTCTTCCTTATATCTTTATGTCTGATTGTTTCTGCAGAGACCATGTGTTACTCATAAACCTGGGGAAAGGAAGATTTCATGGTTTAAAAAAACCAAAAGGATTCACTTCTTTGAGGTAGGCCTTGCTCTTGCCACTGTATCAGTATTCAATAGGCAATAGGGACTCCCTAGTAGCTTGTACCTGCCATCAGCAGATGCATGTCTGCAAAGCAGGGTCTCCTGATAATGGGGAGGAAGATGCAGGAGAGGGGCCACACACCAGGTTCACAAAGAGGCAGCACTGCCAGGGCAGGGGCCCCTGCTCTGCACACAGTCCCACCTGGACAGGGACCCACGGAGCTGAGCCTCCCCCCGCCCTCCCACCCCCACCCCCCGCCCCAGAGGCTCTCCTCTGCCCTAGGGGGTAAGAGGTGTGGCTTTGGCCACAGGTAAATGCCCTGGGACACTGGGAGGGAAAACATGAGAGCTGGAGGGAGCTACTGAAGGCCTACGGAGTCCCCGTGGGCCCCAGGCTATGGAATTAGAGTAAGTCTCATCCCTCTGAAGTCTTGAGGCCAAGAGAGTCTAGGTCCTAGACTCTAGGAAAAGCAATAAGCAATGTGGCGGCCAAGCCCGCCCCCTGCTGGCCACATATGGAGTGACAGTGCCAGGTGCACAGGGCAGGGTCCTCAGGTACACACTCCTGCACCTGGGGCGTAGTCAGACTGTGTCCAGAGGCAAGGTAGGGGTGGGGCATGTCTCTTCCAGGACTGAGAGGCCCAAGATCCCATCTCCAGGTCCCCTGTCTTTGCTGGTGGGCTTTCTCCTGGACCAGGCTCCCTGAGCCCAGCCACAAAGTAATGCAAGGCTAGAGTGGGGAGGGCTGAGAAAGGCAGCACTGGGGGCAGTAAGGGAAGGATGTGAAGTGGAGAGGAGGGTGCACCATACTCCTGCCTCTGTCTCATTCCTCCCAGGCCCGCCTCTGCCTCCTGGGCAGCCAGAGACGCCACGGCTGCTACCATTGCCCGGATTTCCACTCCCACACCCAGGTATTGATTTCCTGCATCATTCATTTGCCGGCCTTGGCTGCTGTGATTAGCTCCCTCCGTTCTCCCTGTGGAGCCACCCGCCCGTCCCTCCATGTTCCAGCAAAGCAGAGCTAATACCAGGCTTTAAATGAGGCTTTGCCACCCGGCCCCAGCAGCTCACAGCCAAGCTCGGCCAATTACAAATAGGCCCTTGGTATGTCTGCAGCCGCCCCCTCAAGGGTGCTTTCCTGGCTAATATAATCCTCTCTAACCAACCCCACCGCCTCCAGAGCCCCCACCAGCCAGGAAGCACAGATTCGTAGGATGAGGCATCATGCAGATCTTAAACCCAAGAGTGTGTGTGGGGTGGGGGGGGACTCTTGGGTCTGACTCCAGAACTGGGGCCAACATCAGTGGGAGGGGGGGGGGTACAGACAGTGCTGGCAAAGCAAACAAAAGCGCCTGGATTTGGAGACGCAAGACCCTCTCCCTCCTGCAGCTGCTATAACTGAGAAGGAGGGGAGGACAGAGGCCTGGACCTTCTTGAGGGCATTTGGAAATCCCTCAGCTTCCTGTCAGCCCTGACTCCCCTGAGTTTTCCAATGCGATGCCTTCTCCCAGAGGAGAGTCTGATCTGGACAGGCAGTTTCTGGGCCTGGGGTGGAAACTAGTGAAAAATGCCGAGTGCCCACACCTAGATCAACACCCAGAAGGCGGCGCTGGGAGGCACACTTCCTGAAATTCCTTTTTCGCACCCTCAGAGGAGGGAAAAAAAAACCTGACTTGGTGATAATTCTGTAAGCTATGTTGCTCTTGTCAAATTATTCAACATCTGTCTTCATGTTCCCACAAAAATTAGCATAGGATAGTAGTTTCTGATGACACCTTTGGTGAAATATTTTGACTTCCACCAGTAAGTTGCAAACAACCTGTCTTAAGGATAATGTCAATTCCCACTCCTGCATATTAAATAATCCCAAGGTTTGTTGTGTTTTTCTAAGGGAGAGGAATCCCTTCAACCCGCCCCTCGCTGGAAGTCCGGCAGCTATGGGCAGAGATGAGCCAGAGAAGGTGGTATCCTCATGAAGGATACTCCTCCATTCCACACTGGAGCACAACAAACTGGGCCGGGAGGCTGGGAGGAAAGAGGGAACCAGCTCCAAATGGACCATCTGGTCTGGTACTCAGCTGCTATGGCATCTGTGCCCCAAAGAAGAGCAAAGCCACCTGGCCAGTTTGAGAGCGCTTCCTGGGTCCCACTGCAGACAGCGCGGTTCGGTCCCACAAGAGGACCCTCAGGGGGAAGCGGACATAGGTCTCCAGGCCCCTGCCTCCTGCCAGCCTCAGCAGAGACTCCCAGCTCAGGCCAGATTATGGCGGGCTTTGCCCTCCACATCCCAGTCTTCCTCCCTCTCTCCAATTCAGCTTCCATGTTTGCTACTCTGCTCCCCGCTCAGCCACACAGGCCTGGGAGCAGAGGGGAAGGGGCTGGTGGTCCCCTCCCCCCAGGGCACACTTCTTTTGTGTGTGTCTTGAGTAAAAACTGCCTTCCTCCTCACGGCCAGGATAGCACTGGGCTTCCAGCCTCCTCTCTCTTCTGCATCCCGAGGTCCCCTATCTATAGCCACCAGCCTATAGCCACCAGCCTAAGATTCGGTGACTCGCCCTAAGCAGAGACCCTCAAAAAATGCCCAACTGCCCTGTGCAAACCATCTTAGGGAGACATCTGGGAAAGAAAGAATTTCAATAAGTATTTCTTCCAACTCCCCCCAAACCATGGCCCTTGCTCTTGCAACAAATATTTGCTGAGCTCCTGCTGTGCGCCAGGCACCATGCTGGGTGCTGGCATACAGGGATGGACACGCCTGACCGCCTGACCGTTTCTCACCTGCCCTCCCCTGTTTCTCAAGTTGCTTCATCTGCTTTGTGTATAGAGGGAACATGGGGCAGGGAGCCGAAAACCAGCTCTCCATACTCCTCCTTACCCCAGCCCCAGCCCTGCAATGGTTCTCTCTGGGTATATGTGGCCAAAGCTTCACAAGGAACTCAGTAGTAGCCTCTTGCTATGTCCCCTTCAAACTAGATCTTCCTTTCTCTCCATCCATCTCCATAAAGACTTTCCACGCAGCAATTCCAAGGCCCCAGTCTTTCCCTGGAGCCACACTCTCAAAGGGCAGGTGAAAAGAATGTCATCCAAGAATCAGGGGTTGGTCCCCGTGCACACAACCCACTTAACTCACTCTGAGTGAGAGAGCTTGGACCCAGGGAGGGAAGAAAACACCCAGAGAAGGGGCAGATGAGCCAATGACTCAACCCTGGCCTCAAAGCACTCTGAAATCAGGGTCTGCAAAGACTACTGCACCTGTCTCCCACTCCCCTCCCTCATCAGGGATGTATGTGTGTGTGTGGGGGGGGCGTTCCAGGCTAGACTCTGAGGAGCTTCCTCAAAATGTGCCCCATGCAGCCCTGGAGAAGGTTGGAGGAGGTGGAGGGAATGGAGGAACGGGATGGTGGGGGGGTGGGTGGAGATGCACATGCCAGATCTGCCCAAGGGCACTCAGACGGAGGAGAGCGGGGGACAGCAGCCAACAGGAGGGCTCTCAGTCACACTCCAGACCTCCTGGGTGCGGTGAGAAAGATGGGGAGACCTCATGGATGTCCCTCTTCAGGCTTCCTCCTGAGGAACAGTGAGGCTGAAGGGAACCTTGAGGAGAAAGAGGGAGGAACACACACACACACACACACACACACACACCCTGGTGTCCTTCCTGGTCCTGCGGGGCTGAGGCCTCTGGGCCCCACTCAGTCGCCCCCTCCCCACACCCAGCCTCTCTCATTCTTCCTCGTCTTCCCTTTCCTGGCCTACATATAAAGGGCCAGGCAGTAAGAGACACACAAACTAATTAAGAAGCAGAGTTTGGCCAGATGCCTGGGCCAGCCTCCCCAGGGAATTAAACCCAAGCCAGCTAGCAAGTCACCTCCCAGAAACCCCTCAGGGCACCCCTCCCTCTTGTGAGGCACCCCAAGAAGGAGAGGCATTTAGCATCTGCACCTGAGGCTGGTAGCCAAAAATGCATGGGGAGGGACAAAGCCTCTGACCCCCACCAATAGAACAGGCCAACCTCTCCCACCCCTTCCCCCCCACCCCCCATCTTAAAGGCAGGAACTACGCCCTCAACCTCAGAAAGAAAGAAAAGCCTTCCACTCCAGCTCACTTCATTAAGAAAGTGTCCAGCATACACTGCCCTGCAGTCAGCAGGAAGCAAAGTAGTGGCCGCTGGGCCCAGAGGCTGACTTTTTGTGCTGTGGGGTCGGGGCATTCCGGGCTGCTCGAAGTCAGAGGGAGGGTCCCTGAGAGCGAAGATGCCTGTTCTGGAGACCTTTCCCCGGGGAAAACCCACGGAAAAGACGGGATAAGGGGTGGCTGGAGTCCCCTTAGCTCCCGAGAGCGAGGCGTGGGGACGCGGGGGCAAAGCTGCCGGGCAGGAGGCAGCGTTAGGAGGCGTAGCGGGTGGGTGTGTGCCTTGTTCGCGTTTGGGAGGACGTGCCTGAGTGTGAGTGTGAGTGTGAGTGTGTGTGTGTGTGTGTGTGTGTGTGCGCGTGTGTATGTGTGCGCGCGCACAGGGAAACGAAGGTGGGGCCGCGGTTTTGCAGCTGGAACCGGAGGCAGGGAGAGCTGGCTCCAGAGAGGTCCGAACGGGGATGCCGGGGCTGTAGGCTCCGGATCCAGGGGATGTGGCAACCGCTCGGGCTGCCAAGAAGCGACGGAAAGAAGCGAAGCCTCTCTGAGATCGCGGAAGGCGAGCCCGCCGCTCCGTGGCGGTGCCGGCTGCCCGCTCTCGCGCAAACCAAGCGCAACTCCGGGTCACGCATCGCTCGGCTTCCACTCCCGAGGCCGAGCCGGGGTAAAGCAGGCTTCGGCGTAAGTCGCTTCCCCGGCCCCGGGCTGAGATCTGTCGGCGTCTCCGGAGCCGACTGGGTGCTCGCCCGGGTTCGGAGTCACTCCCGCCTCCGACGGGGTGTGAGGAAAGGGGTGCCTCCCCCTGGCATCGCCAGCTGCACGCCAGACCCTACGACCCGCCTCCGTGCTCCGAAGCCGCTCGTTCCATCCGGTCCCGCCCTGGGGAAGGGCGGGGACGCGGGCATCCCCTCCAGGGTGCGAGCCGGGGTCCCCACCAAACCCCGGCACCGCGCGCTTGGCGCCTCTTGCAAAGTTTCCGCCGGTGCCACCCCGCGTGCCGCGGGCCCTTACCGTAGACGCCCTGTCCTCGGCAGTGGACGGGGATCAGCGCCAGAAGTAGAAGGCAGGTCACCTCCATCTTCACGGCCGGTGCTTCATCCCCGCGAGGCGGCGCAGCCCGAGAGGCGGCGGGGGGCGCATCCGCCAGGGCCCCGCGGTGCCCCCTGCGTCTCCCCCTTCCCGGAGCGGCGACGGAGACCGGGAGACGAAGGAGGCGGCGGCGTGGACTGCTCCCCCGGCAGAGCCGCGGCCCTGGTGAGGACGCAGGGGGCGCGGGCCCGGCCCCGGGTGCCTCCGCACGCCCAGCGCAGCCGCCAGCGCCCCGGCCCGAGGAGCCCGGCCGCGGAGTCTCCCGGGGTCCCCAGGGCTCTCCTCTCGGGGTCCTGAGCGCCGGGGACCTGCTTCGGCGGCGGCTCTCCGATCCAACAGGCCAACGACGACTAATAAACTTGTCGTTTCCGCGCCCAGGGGACGCCCCTCCGCTGGTGGGGGCCGGGAGGCCGGGCTCCGTGCGCGTTAATCTGCGGACTCCAGTCCTGCGGCGGGTGTTGGGGGCCGGGCTGGGCGGCCTCCCGGGGGCGAAGGAGCCCGGGCCCGGACGCTCCGGAGCGGGCGAGCAGCGTGGGCTGGACTCGGCCGAGGGGAGAAGTTAGCTGAGCCCGGAGGAGCCCGGAGAGGAATCGCACCCGGGCGCCCCGCGGGAGTCCGGAGAGCGATTCCAGTCCAGACAGACCACAGGACGCGGGGAGAGAACGAAAGTTTGAATCGTTTGAGAAATATTCGTGCTCTCGCCGAGGCCCGGGCTGCAGCGCGGGCGCCGCTCGCCACCTGCCCTCGCTGCGCCCGGCTCCTGCGGTCTCGCCGCGGCCGTGGAGCTCCGGCTTCGGTGCTCTCCGGAGAGCGGGGCTGCGCCGCGCCCCAAGTTGGTCGTCCCTGCCCCCGCCCGGCGCCTGGACCGGCGGGGGCCCCCGAGCGAGAGGGGCCGGGCCGGGCTCCGCGCGCGGCGGCCGCTGGGCTCCGGGCCGCGGGAGCGCTCCGCTCGCTCCGCAACTTGGGCTTCACTGAGCTGCTTTCCCCCCTCGAAGCTTTTCACTGCGCTCCCCCCGCCTCCCGCCCGCCTTCCCTCCCTCCTCCCTCCTC
>PVJC01013942.1:0-13529 GCA_004026665.1 Murina feae | reverse complement strand
GCGCGCGAGCAGGCTTCCTGCGGTCGGTCTGCAGGGCTGTGTGCGCGCCCCGGAGTCTCCCCGCCCCCGGCCGAGCCCCCGCCCCTTCCCAGGCCACCTCGGCCTCCCTCCGCCGAGGGCGGGGGCCGCCGCCCGGCCGCCGGCTTAGAAGGCGCGTAGAGAGCTCCTGCCCTTGCCTCGGCCCACAGGTTGCCAACAGGTTTGTCCGCAGGACTCCGTGGCCAGAGCTGCCCGAGACGCTCCCCACGCTCCCCAGCTCTCCCCTTTCGCCATCCAGCCTCCGCTCAGGACGTCAGGCGCCCCCGACCACCCCAGGGGCGCACTCCCTTCCGGCAGCTGCTGGGGTCTGGCACTCCGGGACGCCGCTACCTCCACCGGCCCTCCCTCGGGGAGCCGCGGCGGGGAGAGCGCTCCTCCCAAACGCCGGCGGGGAGCGGTGTGGACTGGCAAGTGGAGCGGGAGGCCTCCCCCTCGCCTCCGATCCTGTCCCCGTCCCCGGGTCCTGCAAGTCTCACCTCCTCCACCTGTCGCCGTTGTTTATCTCGGCGTGTACGCAGGCTCGCATTCGGGCGGCGGTGGGCGCGCGAACGACCGCAGCAGCTAGCCAGCGCGGAGGTTACCCACCCCACCGCCAATCCCCGGAACTATTCCGGACTCTGCATTTGTCAAAACGCAAAGACATGTACACACACAAAAAGGAGTTAATATTTTCGTATGTAAATTAAGACACATTTTTAAAAAATAGTAATAATAACCCCTCCTCCCCCAGGCCCATTTCCTGCAGCCTCCCGGCCTCCTCCCAGTCCAGGGGCTGACTCTGCTGCGGGGGCAGGAGTGGGAGGTATGGGGAGAAATTCAAGGCCGCTTGGTTGGGGGCGGGGGGGGGGGGAGGCCAGCAGCTGAAACCTCAGCTCCCCTTCTGTCCAACTCCGGAAGTCCGAGAACATCTGAGGAATCCTGTTCTTCAGCCCACCTCCTCTTAATTGCACCTCCTTCACCCCCCCTTCTCCTTCCTTTCCTGCTGGCCCAAAGCTGAATAGGGGATCCAGACCCATCAAGATACCAGCTGAAGACTTAAGTGAATGGATGAATAATGCCCATCATGCTCCAGATACCGCAGACCTAGGATACTCTCAGTGCAGCCATCGTTTCTAGAAACTCCTCACCCCCAACCATCTTCCCAAAGAGGAAAATACATTTTCTGCCCCACACAGATGCAGGGTTGCTGGCTCCTTCCCACCCAATCTGAAAAGGAAGTGGCACCAACGAAGGGTGCAATGACGAGTAGCTTCTTTCATTGTCATCTTCTTCACATTATTTGAAAATTCCTAGAAGTTCTCACCTCTTCCAGGAAGCTTTCAGGGAGTGATCCCACTGAGTGCTGCTTTGCCCATTCTGCATTGGATGAGCCCTTATCCATGTCATGGGAAACTGCCTTCCTTTTTTCCAATTAGCTAGCCCAACCCCCCAAAAAGAGCAGTTAATTGCTCTTTTTGGGCTGTGGGGTGCATGGGGGGGGAGGGGAGGGGAAGGCGGGCAGGAGGGGCAGGGAATCCCAAGGACTCAGCTGACATATTCTTGAGTTTGTCATCTCCGAACACCTACACTGGCCGGGAGGAGAGAGAAGACTGCTGATGATGGGGAGAGACAGGAGGGGGGTGGAGGACCGCGTTGGAGCCACGCGAGATTGAACATTTGCTGTAGCTAATCCACGTGTGAATACACTGCAGCTAATTGTATGCAGTGTAAATACCTTGACAGCCTGTTTGCTCTGCCTGTAAATGCAGTCATCTCCTCGGCAAGTGAGTCCTGTCTGATGATGGGAGGCAACAAAGAGAAGGAAAAGAGCGCTAGGCTCTTTAAGAGAGCCACGTCCTGCCTTCCATTCCTCGCCTCTCTAGGCCTCCGTTTCCCCAGCTGTAAAGTTGGGAGAGTCCCAGTCTCTCAGAGTGGCTGGGAGACGGGATAACAGCTGACACCACATGCCAGGCACTGCTCTAAGCCCTTCGCGTGTGTTAACTATAGAGTCCTCCTCACAACTGTGTGAGACAGAGCTGGTATGCTCATAGAACGACAAAGATTCAGTGACTCATGCAGCTGCCAAACGCCTAACTGGGCTTCGACTTAGGTAGCGTGGCTCTGTGACCTCCCCTCCCTCATTCTATACCGAAGAGACCTACGGGCACAGTAAGTGTTTTCACTGGAAGTATTTCCTATTCTCTTCACACACCGAGAGCAACTCTCTGGGCCCCCAGTTGGGCTGTTTGGGGGTGGGGCAGAGAGTTAGATCACTAGACCTGAGTCAGATGAGGCCTGAGGCCTGCAGGCTCAGCAGTCAGCAACCAACTGCTAATTTTGGGGTTCCACCCTAGATGCTCTAAGGAAAATCCCTTTATTTCCCCCAGAGAAAGCTCAGCCCTTGAGCTCCAGGAGGCCTCAGGGATCAGCTGCTGACTGGGGTAGCGGGTGAGGGGTGCCAGGCCAGAGAGCCAGCCGCCAGACCTTGGCACTGCAGGGCAGCATGTGCTTTTGTTGTGAGAGCGTGTTCCTAGAAAGCTCCCCCATCTTCTCTGCCTCTTGCTCACTCACCTCCAGCGAGTCAGAGCCTGGAGGGGGAGAGGGAGAAAGGAAGGAAGAGTCTTCGAGGGGATGTTGTCATTGCCTCGCGAGGGAAATTGTCTCTGAAAATCATCCAGTGGCAGATATCGATTCAATCTCAGGGCAAGACACTTTCTAGTCAGGTGGGGAAGGCTGGCTGGGAGGGGATGAGCAGCAGGGAGAGTTACGACCCTGCTGGAAGACCGGTTTATTAAATCGGGCTCTAACAAATAGCCAATTAATTGTTCCAGCTGCTAATTAGTAAGCAGTTAACTCCTGTTATAAATCGTGCTGCTCAAGACTAGTGATAATGCAATCCCTTTGGATGACACCTTTGGAGAGGAGGGGTCTCAGAGACCTCTGTGGCCTAGGGTCTGCACCTGTCCACCCCTACTGACCCTTACCCCCCAGGCTCTCCCGAGTGGAATTCGGGCTGTCTATATGCTCACCATTCATTTAACAAATATTTAATGGGCTTCTACTACCGTATTTTCCGGCATATAAGACGACTTTTTAACCGAGGAAAATCTTCCCAAAAGTCGGGGGTCGTCAATGGAGCCAGAGGGAGACTGCAAGTGTCTCTGGTCGGCTCCTTTTTGTGCTGCGTACGATCTCCATCCGGACTTTTTAACCCAGGAAAATCTTCTCAAAAGCTGGGGGTTGTCTACGCCCAGTCGTCTTATACGCCGAAAAATGTGTACATGCCAGGGACTACTCTAGGCACGGCAGATTCACTGTGAACAAAACAGACGAGAGACCCTGCCCTCAAGGCGGTAACATTTTAGTGAAGAGACAGACAACAGACTAAGTAAATAAGGGAAATCAATAGAATTTAAATGGTAAAAAAAAAAAAAAAGAATACTAAAGCTAGGAGGAGGAGATGTGAGAGATGTGAGGGCTGAAATGTTAGAGAGGGTGTACAGAGAAGATCACACTGACATTTGAGACTTTTGAGTCTTGACCTTGAAAAGAAGAGGGATTGGACAGTGTCAGTATCTGGGGGAAGAGCATTGCAGGGTGCAAACCCCTGCAGTGGTGAGGGGGTGTGGCTGCCGCTGAGGGGTAAGAGGAGTAGTAGGAGTTGAGATCAAAGGTTAAGGGGGCAAGTCACTGGGTCTTGGAGTCATTGCAGGATTCTGGGTTTTACTTGGAGTAAAATGGGAACAATGGCAGGGTTCGAACAGAACAACGGGACCTGACTATAATGTAGCAAGCTCTGGGCCTGGGTGAGGCAATGATTGAAGGGGTGCTATAGTATCCACTCAGTGAGTGCTCAATAACTGCTTATCACATGAATTGATGAATGAGTATTGATGGGGCTAGATTGTAAGTCCGGGAAACAGGCTCCCATTGGAAAGGCCAACCTACTTGAATTCTCTTGTAAATTAGTTTACAACTGTCACCAAAGGTGCCCTCACCTTTGAACTTTCCAAGGAACTCCACACCCACTATCCTACGTGGTCCTTAAAATGTCCCTGTGAGGTAAGTTAAGACAGGTGGCCCCCTCCACTTTACAGATGTGAAAACTGAAGCAAAGAGATAGTCACAGGCTGGCTAAACAGCGAGTTACTGAAAATACCAGCCCTAGAATGATGGGAATGGGGGGTACAAAAGAGACAGGAGTCCCTCCCCGATTTCTGGCCACTGGGTCGAAATTTGTGCACTGCCTCACTATGTGACCTTCCCTCTCTGGGCTCCAGATTCTCGTTTCCACAGTGAGCAGGGCCTAGACTGGTTCTAGGATCCCCCAGCCCAGGCTCCAAAGCCTTGCCAGCTGTGCCTGAGCCTGACATCTGGATGCCACCTCTCCCCACATGAGGGTCACCTGGGCTGTCCCAAGCTCCCTCTGTCCATGCTAATGTTGGAACAGAGGAAATTTTGTTTAACTTTTCAGTGGCTCAAAATAACCTGGGCCCTGACCGGTTTGGCTCAGTGGATAGAGCATCGGCCTTCGGACTGAGGGGTCCCGGGTTCAATTCCAGTCAGGGGCATGTACCTCGGTTGTGGGCACATCCCCAATGGGAGGTGTGCAGGGGGCAGCTGATCAATGTTTCTCTCTCATCGATGTTTTTGGCTCTCTATCCCTCTCCCTTCCTCTCTGTAAAAAATCAATAAAATATATATATGTTTAAAAAGTAATTTGGTTTTAATACCAGCTTGAAAGCACATGGTCCCCCCCTCTGAGCAGGCGCAAGGAGTGCTGATATTTTACTCAGCTCTACTGCCCCACTGGGGGGTCTGGGAAGAAAGTGATTTTCGGGGGGAAAGTCAGGGTCTCTTGTCTATTAATTGTTAATTAAACAAATATTTACTGAGCCGGACATTTGCCTGCATTACAATGGGCACTCTGTTCGAGACATCCAATAAGTGAAGACAAGGCCTGCCCTCGGGGAGCCCCAGTCTGCAGGGGGGGGGGGAGACACAGCCCTGCCCTCAGGGCCCCCAGCCAAGAGAGGAGAATGTTACCCTGGAGTTACAGATCCTGCTATGAAAATGGATCCGGAATACAGACCTAGGAACCGATACACTGTGACAGTAAAAGAGGTGCACTTCATGGGAAGAGCTAAGGGGATGGGGAACGAGGAAGGCATGGGGTCTCTTACTCTGACTTCTTGGCTCCTACAGCAAGATGGTTTCCTACCCTTTCAGCCTGATTGCCTGCAGCCTTCCAAGTTTCCACCAAGCCCAAGGGAAGCAGCCTGGCATTTTATTTGGGGTTTTATCCTCACACAAACGTCTCTCTGGGCCCCAGGCCTGTTTGAAGGGAGACTGTGAGGCTCGCATGCAGTAGGGCGCACCCACAGGGAGGAGAACCCACTCTCTCCAGGGGACAGGCCCCACCCCAGCAAGAAGCCCCCTCCTCACACCTCTGCGTGGGGGGGGGGGCACGACTGCGGAGCACCTGGAGACCTGAAGGCCTGCCTGTTACTCCAGTCTCATGGGCTTAGAGGGACACCTGTGAAACAGCAGCCTGCGCAGGGTGAGCACAGGGTAGCTGTTCACTAAAACAAATTGAGTGGGATGACCCTGACTCACACGAAAGTCAGCTCTGGGCAAGATGCGAATGATGAGGATGAGGGAGGCCCACATTATCCAGACACTCTGTGAACTAGATAGAGACAAATAGAAATAATGAGTATATCAGAGGTGTTTTCATGTGCACGGTGGAGGAAAACTAGTTCCCAGGGAAGGGAAATGAGCAGGTGAGGGGTGGGAGGTTCTGGGAGTCCTGTGGCCCCCACTGCTGCCTCCATCAGAGTGCCCTCTAGGAGGGGAGTCAGGTGTGTTTCCGAAGGTGGGGGCTCTGCCAGGCTGAGGGGTTCTGTCCCCGGCATCTGCCCCAGGGCCCGCCGCCCCAGGGAAGGCATCACGTTTCGCTGAGAGGGCCTTCCTCGCCTCCTCCAGGGCAGCTCTTGGGAGCAGGATCAAATGTTCTCCAGCTTCAAAGGACAGGCTGGGGGGAGGGAGAAGGGGAGGGGAGGAGGGGATGAGAGGAGGGGGTGAAGCTGCGGTCACCGGAGGGGAGGGACCAGCTGGGCACAAGGGCGGGGTATGATTCTCGTTGCTCCTTTTCTGTTTAACTTCCTCAGCAAATTCTTTTACCTTTAGCCATCAATTCTTTTTGACCCCTGCAAAGGCCGGCAGCGGGTGGGGAGAGGGCGAGAGGTTGAGGGGGGAGGTGGGTTCTACAATGGAATAATGGGGGGGCGGAGGGAGAGAGAGAGAGAGAGAGAGAGAGAGAGAGAGAGAGAGAGAGAGAGAACCGCTGCGTGGCATAAACTCCAGGGGGCGCCATTCACATAGAATACGACAGGATTGGCGCCCACCTCCCACCCTCAGAGTGCAGCGTGGTGGCTCGGCTGCATCGCCCTCTGCTCTGAGCGGCCCCAGAACAAGCTGGTAGCGTCCTACCCTGCACCTCACTTCCCTGCTCCTTCTCATCCCAGCCCACCCAGCCCCTCTGGCTCCAGCTCCTCTCTGGCCCCCCAACCTATATAGGTCAGGCCTGGCCTGCCCCATCCCCCCGCAGGTTGCTGCGGGTGAGGGAGGGTCCAGGGCCTTGCCCCCCACGATTGTCCTTCTGGACACACCCCGAGCTCAGGGGACTCGCTGCCTTTTGATGAACTCTCCTCCGCGCCACCCTCCTGGGGGCCTTGGGAGCCACATCGGCCCCTGGCGAGCAAAGGAGGACTCTAGTTGACCCTCCCTCTCAGCCCCGTGAGGATGGTCTAGCACCACCTCTCATCCTTTCCATCCCCAAACCCAGGGCTGACCTGAAGCCGTGTGTGTACCAGAAATAACCACAAAATGACAAGCCTAAAGGCCACTTGCCCTCACAACCACCCTGCAAGGTTGGTAACTTGATCATCCTTTGAGAGATGAGGACTGAGGAACAGAGAAGTTCAGTCATCCCCTCAAGGTCACACAGCAAGTAAGTGGCAACACTGGTGTTCAAATGAGAGAGTCTGGCTCCAGAGACTAGAGTCTGTACTCTTCACCACTATCTAGTGCTGCCTTTCCTCAGAGGAGGGGCCAAAGAGCTACTAAGAGTAAGCAAAGTAAAATTTAAAATTCCGTTTCTGTCACGGTAGCCATGTTCTGAGTGTTCGATAGTCACATATGGCAGTGGCTACTGTATTGGCCAATGCAGATGTGGAATATTTCCATCACCACTGGAGTTTGATAGCAGTGCTTGGAAGTCCTTATGTTTAATGCCAGCTCTACTTACTGCCTACTAGCTGAGCAACTGTGGGCAAGTTACTTAACCTCTCTGTGTCTCGGTTTCCTCGCCCATAAAACGGGGATAGGAATAGTGCCAACCTCATAGAGGTGTTAGGGGGATTAAAAGAGGAAATGCATGTGCCAAGCACAGGGCCTGCCGCATTATAGGCAGGCTACAAACTATTAGTTTTATTATTAGGAAGCATAGTCCAGTCCTTCCTTTAACTAAGTAGGTAACTAAGGACCAGAGAAACTAAAGATCTGGCTTAAAGCCACACAGCAAATTAAATGCCAAAATCTGGGGCTCC
The DNA here is from genome assembly GCA_004026665.1 of Murina feae. Lineage (NCBI taxonomy): Eukaryota > Metazoa > Chordata > Mammalia > Chiroptera > Vespertilionidae > Murina > Murina feae. The sequence goes on along the minus strand of PVJC01013942.1, from coordinate 5,901 downwards.
TAATTCTTTTTACTCCGTCGCATGCCTAATGATCCCACTACAGTTGAGAAAGGACTTTTCCCATTTCACCCTCCCCAAAATGCTGCAAGGCCATTCAATGAGGTTTCATCAACCCCATTTTACAGATTAAGAAACTGAGGCATAGAGAGGATGAAGTAATTTCTTCAGAGTTGGGATGCTGTTCAGTAGCAGGGTGGGGACTTATTACTGCTCAGTGTTCTTCCCCCTGCTGCATCCCCCACTGTCCGCGTAAATTAACGTGTGAGTGTGTGGGTTTGTGTGGGCGTGTTTATGTGTGTTCTTCATTTGTTTACCACGCAGGGCTCAGGGGCCTGAGCTATAGATAGAATATAAATTATATAAGTAATATTAATATGGTCTCGGTTATGTAAAAAGCTGTATATAAAATAAAGATGAGAAGGACTGATAATGCCATTTTAATGATTATCGTGGGCGAAGGAATTATGGATGATTTGCATTTCTGTCTTTATATGTTTCTATTTTTCCCCAAATTTCTACAAGTAGTATGTGTTATTTTTATAATCAGAAGTAAACAAATGTGATTTTCAAATCACATTTAAAAGTAAATAAAGTTCCTCCAGTGTTTTCCCTGTGGCCTCCTCAACCCTCCAAGCAGTCAGGAGGCCCAAGCCAGGGTTTGGCTTTGCCTGGCCAGACTGCTGGCCGGCAGGGGCCTGTGTGTGCCTCTCAGCTCAGTCCCCTTCCTGCTGAGGCCCTCCGGTCCCTCTGCACTGGAGTGGGTTGAATTTACTCAGCAGCATCCACATACAATAAATGTCATACTGTTTTATTTTTTCAAGTCAAATAAATTCTGATCCCAAGTCTCCACTTGCCAGAGTGCTGAGAAATCAGCCTTAGTTATGTTTGGGGGAAGCCTCCAGAGTCACGCAAGGTTCTGGGACCCAGGAAGAGAGGCCTCAGGGCCTTGCGGTTGTCATAGTAACAGACTCCCCTTGCCTTGGCTCCTGGACCTGGGCCAGGGCTCAGTCAGCCGAGCTGCCCAGGACAGGCTCTGGGAGGTCTCTGCAGCAGCTCTCTCGGTGGCCAGAGTGGGCCCTGGGGACCCGAGGGCTTCAGCACTTACCATTGAACCTCCGCAAATATGCCCACCTGGCACTGCAGGGCCAAGGCCAGAGCCCGAACAAAAGCCCCCAAACCTCTGTCCCTTCAGGGACCGAAGGAACCTCTCCATCTCCCTTCTCCCTCCCCCTCCCAGTGACCTCCACACCTCCCCTCCCTGCTACCCAGACTCTCTGGCCTGGAGCAGGGCTTGGTTTTTCCAATAACTCATTAGTGAGCTTTTGTCATGATTGAAGAAACAAAGGCCCAACAGGAAAACCACATTCAGCAGCCTTACAGGTTATTTATGAGAGACCCAGGCAGCCTCAGCACAGGGAAGCCTGGGGGTGGCAGGGAGGCCCTCTGGTTGGGGGCTGGGGAAGCCTGGGGGTGGCAGGGAGGCCCTCTGGTTGGGGGCTGGGGAAGCCTGGGGGTGGCAGGGAGGCCCTCTGGTTGGGGGCTGGGGAAGCCTGGGGGTGGCAGGGAGGCCCTCTGACTGCGTGGCACTGGCCACCAATGCTCCTGCCCGATACAGACATAACCTCCTTTCTCCTCCCACCTCCCCCAGCCAAAGCCAGCCATGAGTCACTGCTGCTCTAGACACTTGATATAATTCCACCCACTCGTCCAGCTCTTCCCATTCGTTTATTTATGTATTCATTTGTTGATCCTGTCATTCATTCAAACTTACGTTGAGGGCCTACTGTACATCAGGTACTAGCTGATGTCAACATTCGCAAAGCACAGACAGGAATCAACAGTTGTACGCTGGAACCAGCCCATACCAGCTCACAGGGCTGACGGTACACATCTCTTCTCAGCTTCACCTTCAGTGGTGCCACGTTGGCAGCCTAGAGTCAGCCACGGCAGGCGCATTAATACCATGGAAATTGGAAAGTGGTACATATCAAGGCCTTCCCCCCAGAGAGCAGGTGGTTACACATTTACTAACACACCACTGTAGCAGGCCTTGGTGTCTGGGCCACACAAAACTGAACCCCAAGAGCCAATAGTCTAAACCAGAGAAGGACATTGACCCAATCTGCAATGTAACTTTGGCCCGTGAAGATCTATTGGCCTCAGAGCTGCAGCCTAGGAGCACCAGGCAGGGAATGGACTAGTAATTCTATCTTGCAAGACTTGATGGCGCGATAGGAAGGTGTGTCTGAGCTGATCCTTGAGGGAGAGGTGGGATGTCAACCTGAGGGCAGGGAGTTCTGGGTGGCGGGAGCAGTTTCAGCCAAGGACTAGACCAGCGGTTCTCAACCTGTGGGTCGTGACCCCTTTGGGGGTCGACGACCCTTTCCCAGGGGTCGCCTAAATACATCCTGCCTACCAGATATTTACATTACGATTCATAACAGTAGCAACATTGCAGTGATGAAGTAGCAACGGAAATAATTTTATGGTTGGGGGGGGTCACCACAACATGAGGAGCTGTATTAAAAGGGTAAGGGTCGCAGCATCAGGAAAGTTGAGAACCACTGCTCTAGAGGAAGGGCCGGCTGAGTGTCTTCACTCCCCTTAGATAAAAATGCCAAATCAGGGAGTTGCTCCCACCTATCACCCACCTTCCCAATCTCACAGCAAAAGTGAGCCGCTTCCTGGAGGGAAAAAAATGGATATTGCAAGAGCTAGAATGTCAGGGTGAGGCTGCAGGTTGAACAGTGCTGGGGGGTGAGGACGCCTCTCCCTTTTCCTCCTCCTCCCTACCTCCTCTTCATCACCCTTCCCTCTCAAGTGAGGGCCTAACCTACAGGAAAAATGCCCCAATGTGTGAAAGGAGCAGCCAAGAGGTCACCTGCGCACCCTCAGCACCCGGACATGGTCACCGCCGGCGTGCATCATGGTGTGCGCCGTGGGATGCAGCCACCAGTCTGGCCTGGCCGTCTCCACTGGCCCCATCGTTTGTCCGTGTGGGATTTGGGGGCACTGCTAAGCAGCTCACACAGACACACAGACACAGAGCCTGCTTGGTTTACAGACATCGGGAGAGCCCCCCAAATTAGCCCAAACCTCCAAGAACGCTAGCGATCTCTACGATGCATACGGTCAGAGGAGGCTTCTCAAGGAAGACATCCTATTTCCCAACCCCTCACCCTGGGAGACAGCTGAGCCTCCCCAAGTGTGCGCGCCTGCAGACGGAGGCCCACGTGTGTGCAGAGGCAAGTCGGCATCCAGGATGCAACACCCTGAACGCCAAGCCATTAGACAGGAGCGGGGACAGGCATGGGAGAGGCCACAGACCATTAGCCTCAAGGATCCCTCCTGGGCCCCTGAGTCAATGGCCCACACCTGGCCCACATCCTCTGAGCCACCCTGCCAGCCTCGTCCCACTTATCTGCCAAGGACCGGAGCTGCCCACCAGTTCAGCCAGGGCCTTCCCCGGTCTGTTGCCCATCGCCCCCCGGGGGGACACATGGCACATGACTGTGACTGCGTTTGTGGAACACACGGCAGTTCTCAAAGGACAGGCCCACAATCTCTCGTTTCACCTTGGACCCCGTGAGGGTGATTGGTGTCCAGCCTGCAGATGAGGAAGCTGGGCTCCGAGTGACTCACCGGGGGAAGCTAGAGCCAGACCCCAGGCACTCGGACCCAGACACCTATCCCGCAGGCATTGGCTACGTCCTAGACGCTATGCTAAATTCTGCAGAGTCAAACAGGAGCACCCATAATAACGATAATTTAGGCCAATAATAATAGCAATGCCTAAGCTTCATGGCGTACAGGAGCAGCATTACCGCAGCCTTCACTCCCTCTTCTGAGGTAGCACGCATTTCCCCACCTTTCAGTGGGGGACACGGCCTCATCCTGTGGAGGAGTTCACTGGGAGCCTGAGGGCCTCTCAAGGTGGGCCCAGGGCCTCGACTCTTCTGGAAAGACGCAAGCTGAGGTCTTGGATGGGACACAGGAATATATTGGGAGCATATTGTTTACAAGCACCCAGGGGTGAGCGGTATGTGAGTGAGAGTGCGGGCACCAGAGGAGCCTGGGAGCACACAAGCGGCCAAGGGTCTGCGGGGTGCTGGGCCTCAGCTCAGTGCTCCCTAGGCCTAAGCTCTTGGCCCAGCTTTTATCTCTGTCACACTCCCCCAGGGAGAGCTCCCCTTCCACGGCTCTGACCACCCGGACTGTGACCCACAGCAGCTGATGAGGGCAGGGGCACTGTCCCAGAGTCAGACAGCCGCTTCTTGGCTGCATTGCCTCGGATAAGTGACCTTACCTAAGCCCAGTTTCTTTGTCTGTAAAACAAGGCTAATAATAATAATCTAATCTAATAAAAGAATAATATTGAAATTGACCATTTCTCTGGGGTGCCTAAGCCACGCCCACCAGCCAATCAGAGAGGCTGTATACAAATTAACCCAGCCAAGATGGAGGCCGGCAGTCACAGAGCTAGAGTAAACAGGAGGCTTCCGTTGCACAGGAGTAAACTGTCTGCCTAGGCCGGCTGGGCCTCTCTCTGCTCAAGGCAACATAGTTGCAATTAGAGAAGCCATGGAGCTGAACCAAACAGGAGGCTTGCATTGCACCAGCGATGGAGGAAACTGCCTGCCTAGGCCAGCTGGGCCTCTACTAAGGCAACATTGTTTCAATTATAGAAGCCACGGAGCTAAAGAAAACAGGAGGCTTCGTTACCTGCCTAGGCCTTGGCTTAAAGCAACAGTGTATTAATTATAGAAGATAAATAAAGCCCAGAAACCTGCTTCCAGCCAGCCTCGCTGGGACCTTGGGTCAATGGGAGCTGTGGGCGCCTGAAAATGGCCCTCAACCCTGCACCCAGGCTTCCCAGATCCCCCAGTAGGGACTCGAGCCCTGAAGGAGCTGTGAGCAGCCTGAAAATGGCCCTCAGCCCCTCACCCAGGCTGGCCACACCCCAATGGGGTGAGGGTCCACACTGGGGGGCTTGGCCAGTCTGCAAACAGCCATCAGCCCTTCACTCAGGCTGGCCAGGCACGCCAGCAGGTGGACATCCCTCGAGGGGTCCCAGACTGCGAGAGGGCACAGGCTGGGCTGAGGGACCTCCCAAGTGCACAAATTTTTGTGCACTGGGTCTCTAGTAGTAATAATAATAATAGTAGTAGTAGCAGTAGTAATAGTAAGTTCTGCCTGGTGAGTATCATCCTGTGCACTGAAAGGTTGTCGGTTCCATTCCTGGTCAGGGCACATACCTGGGTTGAAGTTTGAATTCCTGGACAGAGCACGTAAGGAAGGCAACTGATCAATGTTTCTCTCCTTCCCTCCCTCCCCCTCCCCGCCCCCTTACTCCCATCTCTCTTAAGCATGCCCTTGGGTGAGGATAAAAAATAAGAACAGTAAATTCTTCCCAAGTGCTTACCTAGTGAGAACACTATTCTAAAGCCTGTATGTGTATTAACTCATTTAATCTCCGCCCTGTCCCTGAGAGGTTGGCTTTTAGCACAGAGCCGCGTTCTGCATGCCCCCAGTCACTGTTGGCTGTTACAGCTCCATCTTCAGCCCAGGGCTCCTGGAGGCTGCCCGGCTCCTGCTTCAAATTTACAACCTCATTCTTCTGCCTGCGCTTCTTATCTCAGGGAACGTTGCCATTTCTCCATCACCCGGGGAAGTGACACCAGGGCCTCTGAACTCTTCCTTTCCTCTTAAAATCCACATTCAGGTCCTGCAAATTCTACCTCTGCTTTGTCTCTCATACGATGACCTCCATCACTTCCCACCTGGACTGTGCAGAGGCCTCCCACAGATTCCTGCTTCCAGCCCACACACCCTGTAACCGTCCCCCTGCTGGGCCACAGATTTCTGAGTTGCAAATCCACTGAAAATCACAGGCTGCGGGAC
>PVJC01013941.1:5553-37328 GCA_004026665.1 Murina feae | reverse complement strand
AGTTTGTTGGAGTAGAGTTGTTTGTAGTATTTTTTGACAATCCTTTGTATATCAGTAGGGTCAATTGTCATTTCACCTCTTCCATTTCTGATTTTGTTTATTTGGGTCCTCTCTCTTTGTTTCTTGGTGAGTCTGGCGAGGGGTTCATCAATCAGGTTAATTCTTTCAAAGAACCAGCTCTTTGTTTCCTTGATCTTTTGTATTGTGTTTGTTTTTTTTTTTTTTTGGTCTCTATGTCATTTATTTCCACTCTGATCTGTATTATTTCCCTCCTTCTGGATACCGTGGGCTTTTATTGTTGCTCTCTTTCTAACTCTATGAGTTGTAGAGTTAGGTGATTTATTACCAGTTTCTCTTGTTTTTTGAGGTATGCCTGTAGAGCTATAAAATTCCCCCTCAGGACTGTTTTCACTGTGTCCCATAGATTTTGGATTGTTGTGTTTTCACTGTCATTTGTTTCCAGGATGCTTTTTATTTCTTCTTTGATCTCTCTGGTAACCCACTCATTGTTTAATAGCATGCTATTTAGCTTCCAGGTGTTCGATTTTTTTCAATATTTTTATTGTAGTTGATTTCTAGTTTTATGCCACTATGATCTGAGAAGATGCTTGTTATGATTTCTATTCTATTGAACTTGAAGAGACTTTGCCTGTGTCCTAATATATGGTCTATCTTTGAAAATGCCCTAGGTGCACTGCAAAAGAATGTATATTCTGTAGCTTTGGGGTGAAATATTCTGAAGATGTCAACTAAGTCCATCTGATATAGTGAGTCATTTAGGATTGCTGTTTCTTTGCTGATTTTTTGTTTAGAGGATTTATCCAGTGGTGTCAGTGGAGTATTAAAGTCCCCTACTCTGACTGTGTTGCTATCAATCTCTCCCTTGATGTCTTCTAGAAGTTGTTTTATGTATTTGGGTGCTGTATTGGGTGCATATATGTTTACCACAGTTATATCTTCTTGCTGAATTGCTCCCTTTAGTATTATGTAGTGGCCTTCTTTATCTCTTGTTATGGCCTTTACTTTGAGGTCTATTTTGTCAGATGTAAGTATCGCAACTCCATCTTTTTTCTCATTCCCATTTGCCTGCTAATTTTTTTTCCATCCCTTCACTCTCAGTCTGTGTGAGTCCTTTGTTCTGAGGTGGGTCTCTTGCAGACAGCAGATAAATGGGTCCTATTTTCTTATCCATTGAGCTACCCTGTGTCTTTAATTGGAGCATTCAATCCATTTACATTTAAATGTTATTATTCAAAAGTACTTTTTTGTGGTCATTTTTATTCTTAATGTTGTGTTTCTTCTTATCTTTCTGTTTATTCTTTTTATAGCAGTCCCTTTAGCATTTCTTGCATTGCTGGCTTGGTAGTAATAAACTCTCTTAGTGCTTTTTGTCTGTGAAGCTTTTGATTCTACCTTCAGTTTTGAATAATAGCCTTGCTGGGTATAGTATTCTTGGATTCATTCCCTTGCTTTACATCACTTTGTATATTTCATTCCATTCCCTTCTTGCCTGGTGTGTTTCTGTTGAGCAGTCAGCTGATATTCTAATAGGAGACCCTTTGTAGGTAATTTTCTGTTTCTCTCTGGCAGCCTTTAAGATTCTTACTTTGTTGTTGGTGTTTACCAATTTAATTATGAAGTGTATTGGTGTTGGTGCTTTGGGGTTCATCTTGTTTGAGACTCTATGTGTTCTTGGACTTGTGTAGTTTTTTTTTTTTTCTTGCTAGTATCAGGGAAGTTTTCTGTCATTATTTCTTCAAACAGGTTTTCTATTCCTTGCTTCTCCTCCTCTCCTTCTGGTACCCCTATTAGGTGAATGTTGTTTCATTTTGTGTTGTCCCAGAGCTCCCATTCACTCTCCTCTTGCTTTTTAAGTTTTTTTTTCCAGTTGCTCCTGTGTTTGTGTGTTTTTTCCTACCTTGTCTTCTAATTTGCTGATGCAGTCCTCAGCCTCTTCCAGTCTACTGTTTAAACCTTCCATTGTGTTCTTTATTGCAGCTATGTCATTCTTCATTTCCTCTTGGTTCATTTTTATATTGGAGACATTCTCATTCAGCTCTTTATAATTCTCATTGAGTTGTGTGTATTTGTCTTCCAGCCGTTTGAGCATCCTTATAACCATTACTCTGAATTCTTTCTCTGATAAGTTAGTAGCCTCAATTTCATTTAACTCCCTTTCTGGTGATTCCTCTTTTTCTTTCCTTTGTGGATTGCTTTTTCGTCTTCCCATGTTTTGCTGTAATGTTTTAATTGTAGTTCCAACTGCTTTGCTACCCAGTTTCTTTTGGGGATGGTGCTACTGGTGTGACCTCTCAGGTCTCCTGGGTTTGGCAGTCTAGTGTAGCTCCCTACTTGAGCTATTTGGGTTCTCTTGATGTAGGTCTGCAAGCTGGAAAGGTGCAACTGAGGTGTCTAGAAGTCAGCAGCCATCAAGTGGGTGTCCCAATTTTTGCTGTCTTGTGCCCTTGATTGAAATCACATTTGCCCAGTGGGGACTCACAGTGGCACCCAGGAACTGTCTATTGGGGTGTTGGGGCTCATGAGGCCTGTGTTCTGGAAAGGTGTGACTGTGGTGTCCAGAGTTCTGTAGTTGTGAGATAAACAGAAAATCACACCCAGCTTGGGCTCTCGGTGTCTCCCAAGAGAAGTCTGTGGAGCCGCACACCTGGGCAACCTGGGCACAGATACTCGTGACTGCGCTGAGCTGGGGCCCACAGTGTCTCCCCAGAGAAGTCTCTTGAGCCGCGCACCTGGGCCACCTGTGCGCAGCTATGTATGAGTGCGGCTAGCTGGACCCCATAGTGGCTTCCCAGGGAAGTCTGTTGAGCTGCATGCCTGGGCCACCTGTGCACAGCTACATGTGAATGTGAGGGGCTGGGAGCTGGAGACGCGTGAATGCGAGGTCAGAGGTTTGCCGCTGGGGAAGGGGAGGCTGCACTTACTGCTGCAGGTACCGTGCTCCGTTTGCAGTGGAGATCTCGGGATTTTTGCTGGAGTGGCTGCTGAGTCGTGCAGGCAGTGTCCCAGGCCTGTGTGGGTGGTGGTGCTGATGAGTTCTTAGAAGAGGCCGCTCTTCCTTTCAAGATGGTGTGGGCTCCCTGCCTGAGTCCTGCAGTCCACAGTCCAGGGAGTGTTCGCAGCGGTGACAGTCTCTCCCTGTCCCAGAAAGCCTTGTCTGCCAGCTTCTGCTGCTCCTGCCGGATTTAACTGTCCCTCACTTGCTCACACACACACACCACACACTCTCTTTTCATCCACTCACTCACTCCCTATCCCTCACCTCCTTCCTGCCAGCTGCCATTTTCCATCCCAAGAGTTTTTTATCATAAATGTGTTGGAATTTATTAAATATTTTTCTGCATCTATTTGATATAACCATGTGATTTTTAGCCTTCATTTTGTTTATGTGGTGTATCATGTTTATTGATTTATGGATGTTGTACCAACCTTGCATCCCTGGGATAAATCCCACTTGATCATGGTGCATAATCTTTTTAATGCATTGGTGGATCTTGTTTGCTAATATTTTGTTGAGGAGTTTAGTACTTATGGTTTTTTTAGGGATATTGGCCTATAATTTTCTTTCTTTGTAGTGTCTTTATCCAGTATTCAGATTAGGATAATGCTGGCCTTGTAAAGTGAGCTTAGGAGTCTTCCCTCCTCTTGAATTGTTTGGAATAGTTTGAGAAGGATAGGTGCTAGTTCTTCATTGGATATTTGGTAAAATTAACCTGTGAAGCCATTCAGTCTAGGACTTTTGTTTGTTGGGAGGTTGTTGTTTTTTAATTACAGCTTTAATTTCATTAGTTATAGTCTATTTGGATTTTCTGATTCTTCCTGATTCAGTTTTCAAAATTCGTACTTTTTTAGGAATTTATTCATTTCTTCCAGATGCTCAATTTGCTGGCATATAGTTGTTTGTAATATTTTCTTACCATCCTTTGTATTTCTTTGGTGTTGGTTGTTACTGCTCCTCTTTCATTTCTGATTTTATTTTTTTTGTATCCTCTTTCTTTTTGATGAGTCTAGTTAAAGGTTTGTCAGTCATATTTATCATTTCAAAGAACCAGCTCTTGGTTTAATTGATCTTTTATACTGTATTCTTTTAAACTCTTATTTCTTTTATTTCTGTTTTTGATCTATATTATTTCTTTTTTTCTAATCACGTTGGGCTTTGTTTGTTATTCTTTTTCTAGTACTTTTTTTGTATAAAGTTAGATTGTTTATTTAAGTTTTTCTTTATTGATGTAGACCTGCAATGTTATGAATTTCCTTCTTAGAACTACTTTAACTGTGTTCCATAGATATTGGGTTGCTGTGTTCTCATTTTCATTTGTTTCAAGGTGTCTTTTTATTTCTTCCTTGATCTCATTGTTAACCTATTCATTGTTTAGTAACATGTTATTTAGCCACCATGTCATTGTGTGTTTTTTCAGTATTTTTTCTTGTGATTAATCTCTAGTTTTATGCCATTATAGTTAGAGAAGATGCTTGATATGATTTCAACCTTCTTAAATTTATTGAGACTTGTTTTGTGTTCTAACATGTGGTCTATCCTAGAAAATGTTCCTTGTGCACTTGAGAAAAATGTATATTCTGTTGCTTTGGGGTGAAATGCTCTGAAGATATCAATTAAATACCTCTGATCTAGTATGTCATTTAAGGCTACTGTTTTCTTGTTGATTTTCTGTCTGAATGATTTATCCATTGATGTCAATAGTATGTTAAAATCCACTACTATGACTGTATTACTCCATTTATTTCTATCAAAGCTTGCTTTATACACTTGGGTGCTCTTATGTTGGGTGCATAATGTTTATAAGGGTTATATCTTTTTGTTGGATTGTTCCCTTTATCATTATGTAATGTCCTTCTTTGTCTCTTATTATAGTCTTTGGTCAATTTTTGTTGTTGTTTTCTCAGAGGGCCTGTTACTCGCCTTGAAGAAAGAGTGGCCACTGTGAGGCCAACCTGAGATCCTGAGAAGAGAGAAGATTCTTCTCTCTCTCCCCATTATGTATAGCCTTTGTTTTAAAGTCTATTTTATCTTATATAACCTGTGAAGCCATCTGGTACAGGACTTTGGTTTGCTGGGAGTAGTTTTTTTTTTTATTACAGCTTTAATTTCATTAGTTGTAATCTAATAAGTACTTATATAATGTAATATAAGTATTGCTACTCCAGCTTTTTTCTTCCCATTTTCATGAAATATATTTTCCCATCCATTTAATTTTTCAAAATTTATTTTAATTTTTTATTTATTGATTTGAGAGAGAGAGAGAGAGAGAGAGAGAGAGAGATCAATTTGTTGTTCCACTTATTTATGCATTAATTGGTATGCATTCTTATATGTGCCCTGACTGAGGATCAAACCTGCAACCTTCGTATATTGGGACAATGCTCTAACCAACTGAGCTATCTGGCCAGGTATCTCTTTACTTATAGTCTGTGTGTATCTTTGTTCTTAGGTGGGTCTCTAGTAGACATTATATATATGGGTCTTGTTTTCTTATTCATTCAGCTACCCTATGTCTTTTTTTAAGTCTTTTAAAATAATGGATTTTTCTTATGTTTGAAGTCATAGCTATTCATTGCATAATTAGTAGGTGTTTTATTCAAGGATTATATCCTCTTCTGTATATCTTATGTCTTTTGATTAGAACATATAAGCCATTTATATTTAAAGTAATTATTCATAAGTACGTATTTATTGCCATTTTTTTTCTTTTAACTACATCTCACTGGGTGTGTGTTTTTCTTCTTGAAGAAGAGCCATTAACATTTCTCCTAATACTGTTTTGGTGGTAATGGATGCCTTTAGCTTTTTCTTGTCCTGGGAATCTCTTTATTTTTTAAATTTTAAATGGTAGCCTTGTTGGATAAAGTAATCTTGGTTGTAACTCCTTGCTTTTCATCACTTTGAATATTTCCTGCCAATCCCTTCTGCTCTGAAATCTTTCGGTTGAGAAATCAGTTTACACTGTTATGGCAACTTACTTGTTGGCAACTAACTGTTTCTCTTGCTGATTTTAAGATTCTCTCTTTGTCTTTAACCTCTGCCATTTTAATGAAGTGTCATGTTCGGGCTTCTTTGAGTTTGTCTTGTTTGGGAATTTCTGTGCTTCCTAGACTTGTGTATTTTTTTTTCCTTTACCTGATTAGGAAAGTTTTCAGTGATTATTTTTTCAAATAGCTTACCGATCCCTTGCTCTCTTTTTTATCCTGGTATCCCTATATTGTAGATATTGTTATGCCTCATGTTGTTCCAAAGGTCCCTTGAACTATTCTTAGTTTTTTAATTTTTTTTCCCTTTTTGCTGCTCTGATTGGGTATTTTTTGATACCTTGTGTTCCAAAATACTGATTTGATCTCTGCTTCATCCAATCTACTGTTTATTCCTTCTACTGTATTCTTCATTTCAGACTGGTTCTTTTTTATGGTTTCTATGGGCTTTTGCTATCTCTCCTTTTTATCTTAATTGTTGAAAGTATACAGATGCCCCCGTTTTTTCCCCTATTGACCCCCCACCTTCTCACTCCCTCCCCTTCTCCTTCTCACTCCTTCCCCCTCTCCAGGTCTTCACCAAACTATTGTCTGAGTCCATGGGTTTTGCATATATGCATATAAGATCTTTGGTTAATGTTCCTCCTGCCCCTCTTCTCTCTGAGAATCCTCATCTATTGCATGCTTCCATGTCTCTGACCTATTTTGTTTGTCAGTTTATTTTGTTCATTAGATTCCACATATAAGTGAGATCATGTAATACTTGTCTTTCTCTGACTGGCTTATTTCAAGTACTATGCTAAGTGAAATAAGCTTACTATCTCTTTGTTGAAGTTCTCACTAAGTTCTTTGAGCATTCTTATAACCATTTTTTAAACTCTATGTCTGGTAAATTACTTGCTTCCATTTCATTTAGTTCTTTTTCTGGAGATTTTTCTATTGTTTCATTTGAGGCATGTTTGTTTGTCTCCCCATTTTGGCTGCCTCTTTGTGTTTGTTTCTATGTATTAGACAGATATGTTATACCTTCCAGTCTTGGTGGGGTGGCCTTATGTTGTAGGTATCCTGTGGGAGCCATTGGCATAGTCTCCTTTATCACCTGAGCTGGGTGCTTCAGGAACGTCTGTTGTGTGAGCCCTCCTGTTTCATTGAGTCTTGATTTCTATTGGCCTGTTCATGTGTGGTGTTGACCTTCCAGGTGGCTGATTATGAGACTCAACCTGTACCTCAGTGTATGAGCTGCTGTGCAGGTGCTGACCACATGGATGAGAATTCACTTCATCAGGTTGTGTTGTCTGCCAAGACTTACCTTTGGATATACCAATTGTGAAGCTAACTGGATCCTGATTTTATGTGGTCTGAAACTAACCACTGGGTATATTGGTTCTAGAGCATCTTAGAAAGAACACTGCTGCAGGCCAATGTCAGACACTGTCTGTGACTGGCCCTTGGCAGCCTGTTTGAAGCTACATAGTGATACACAGTTTGTGGATGTCTCTGCTGGGCCTGGGTGTGTGCAGAAAAGACCAATGTTGGTCACCAAGGCCAGATTTTATCAGCATCAGGCCTGGGGGCAGGTCAGCAAAATTCCCAAGGCACCCCCAAATCCTCTTCCACCTGCCCCCATCTGTTGGCTTCCTGTTAGGCTCAGTCACTGAAAGAGCTTCTGGTGGTATTCGAGTTGCATGAGGTAGGCTGTCAGTGAGACACCAGGTTGTAGGGGCAAGTGGTCCTCATGAGAGTGATACAGGTTCAAACATGGTGCTCGTGCTGGGTCTGAGGCCACTCAGCAAATGCCCCAGGGTATATTAAACCCAGTTGTCACCTGCTTGGTGCTTGCATACCTTTGTGGTGGTATGGGGTCTCGGAGACATCAGGGTGAGATCAGCAGTTTATCAGGCCCAAAAAGACTAAGATTTGGCCATGTGAAGAGAGGACCTGCACTGCTAGGGTGTACAAAGGAGAAATGGTCCCTGTCCTTGAGGCACACAACTCAGTCTATTCCAAATTCTGCCAGGAGCCTGACATCAGCAGGGGCCACTGGGAATCAGGAGGATGGTGCTAGTGGATCACTCCTGAGGGGGGGGGGTGTTGGTCAGCCTTTGGGGAAGGTAGAAGTGACCCCCATCCAAGAGCCACACAACTCAGTCTTTCCTGGATTATGTTCTGACCTTGGCAGGGTGAAGCCACCACGAGTTGGGAGGGTAGGGCTGCCAGGAGCCCAGAGAGTGGGATTAGCACATCTCCTGTACAGGAAAGGTGCCAGTCAGGTTCATGGGTAAATGGGGGAAATGACCCCTGCCCCAGAACCATTTACTTCCGTCACTGATACCCTCTGAGTCTGCCAGACCTCTACACCCCAATCTAGGCAGCTGACTCCTCAGCAAGGTGCAAGCTCCTCATGGTGACACTACAGGGAGTCCAGAGGGTGGAGCTATTGTTTTTCCCCAGGCTAATGCCATATGGATGAGAGTGCTCCACCCAAGAAAGATGGCATCTGTGGTGTGGGAGAGTCACTCAGCACAGCGTTCCTGGCAACTGTTTCTTCTGCTCTTTCCCCAGAGCTGTAAAACTCAGTCTCTCCTCACACAACTCATTTGCTCCACTCTCCCCCTCCCTATCCCTCTGCTAGAGTCCAGAGATTTTGGCTTTGTAAGTGGGCACCTGTGTTTCTAGCAGAAAATCATCTCTCTCTGTCGATAGAACACCCACTGATATTCTCTTTTTTAATATATTTTTATTGATTTGAGAGAGAGGAGAAAAGAGTGGGAGAGAGAAGTAGAAACATCCAGGAGAGAGAAACATTGATTGGCTGCTTCCTGCATGCCCATTACTGGGGAATGAGCCCGCAACCTGGGCATGTGTCCTGACCAGGAATCAAACTGGTAACCTCTTGATTCATGGGTTGACACTCAAGCATTGAGCCTACACCAACTGGGATCCCTGCTAATTTTCACAGTCAGATGTTACATGAGTACCTCTTTCCAGCTCTGGTGCTCTCAGCTAGGAAGCTCAGCATGAGGTTAAACTTCCTCAGGGGTAATCTTGTGGCTGAAATATCTCTCTGGAATCTCAGCACATGCGCGCGCGCGCGCGCGCACACACACACACACACACACACACACACACACACACACACACCTCTGCATGTGGCTGCTGGGCCAGCCCTTTTTCACATCTCCACTCTTTCTACCAGTCTCGATGTGGCTTCTTCTGTAAATATTGGTTATAAGAATTCTCTTCAATTAGTTTTCAGTTAGTTATTCAATCTGATTGCTCTATATTTTAGTTGTAATTCTAATTTGGTCCTGGGAGGAGGTGAGTATAACATCCACCTACTCTACCACCATGTTGGACCTGGACTTTGTAACATTTAGATATATAGTATGTGGTTCTTGATTTGTACTCTTGCCATGGATCACAAAAATGTTAGGGGTGAGCCTGCTCCTATTCACCTATATCTCTTGTGGCCTGAAAACATAAATGTCTCTATCATAATGTCCAGTTTATTCTTTTTTAATTTTTTTAATTTATTTTTTTACAGAGAAGAAGGGAGAGGGATAGAGAGTTAGAAACATTGATGAGAGAGAAACATCAATCAGCTGCCTCCTGCACACCTCCTACTGGGGATGTGCCCGCAACCAAGGCACATGCCCTTCACCGGAATTGAACCTGGGACCTTTCAGTTCACAGGCCGATGCTCTATCCACCGAGCCAAACTGGCTAAGGCAATGTCTAGTTTATTCTTTGCAAGTAGATTTTTCTGAACATTCTAGTCTCATTCAGTGTAAATGTAGGTCTTCCAATCAACTGTCATGATATGGTGCTTTTACATAGTAATGGAATTTGCTCCCATCACTATTTTGGTTTACCCCCCCCCCTACTTTTTTAATTATGATATCTCATTATTTCCTTGATTATTTCCTATGAGATTTGGTAGGTTTATTTTTTAAATTATCACAAATTACAATTAATTTTTATTAGGGAACCTCATGAAACTTCTCAGGATGACGGGAGACAATCTGGAGTTTTATAAAGCAGAATACATAAGCTTTGAGGCAGGATACATGGGTTCTAGCTCCAAGCTGTACGACTTCAAAAACTTTCTTAACTTCTCTGTGCCTCTGTTTCTTAAAGTATAAAATTAATGTATTGAATATGATTGGTTCCTTCCAGTTTCAACAGGCTATGATCTCCAGAACTGTAAAAAACTAGGTAGGAAATTCAATTCCATAAATATTGATTGAGACCCAACCCATTTTACCATGTCCAGTGCTAGATATGGTTATGGGGTTGGAGGGGGAATTTCTTCCATGCTACAGTAGTAGGAGTGATAAGGCAACACTATAATTCTGGAGGGCAGAATGTCATAAATATTTAAAAATGTGTAAGTCAACTTTCCTTCTTTCTCAGGTTGCCAGGCTAGTGACTATCACTGAATGTTTTATTTTTTGCTGACTGAGAATCTTGCAGTCCTCAATGTCAGTGAGTTTTGCTTAAACTTGGAAACACAGATGAAGGGAGAGATTGAAATAATATGCTCCAAGACCAGGGCATAGCCTTGAAGTTTATCATTTACTTCTATCTTTAGAATACAGAACAATATACCCATTAATAGTAGTCTTTGTTTGATCAAAACTATGCCACATATGTCTATATAAATATCACATCAGCCCTCATAATATTTGGGAAATGCCCAGAGAAAATGCCCAGAGAAAATTTCTAGTAGTTGGATTCTGATTAACTGAAGTTTGTTCATCACAAGACTATTACAAGTTCCTCATTGTATCCAATATTCACTGTTATACTCCTTCCTGCTCAGATTCTCTTTGCATATAGCAACTTATAATAGATTGTAGTAAAGATTTGTTGAATAAAAAGACCTTCTCTTCCATCTATTAACATTAACATTTTAATATTAATTCTGGTACTTTATTCTAGAATTATGAAAATATGGATCAATTCAAATGGAAAAGTAAAACTAATACAAATATTCTCCTTTTGAGTTCATTCAATCAAATCAAGTAAGATCTCAGATTCATTCTTTTTTAAAAAATATAAAGGAAACACTAACCATACATAGTTTATTTCTCTACAAGCAATAAATATGTTTTCAATTGGCATAGGAGGAGAACACCTGTTCCTTTGTGTAGCTTACACTGTGAAGGTCCCAGTTAAGCCTTTGAAGATACTGAGAGGTTGACAAAGTCCTATGGGCTAGAATTACTGGCTTATAAACATTAATGGATTTTTTTAGAATTATCATCCAGTTTTACCAGGAAATTTTCCCAGTTTAACAGCAACAAAAATGTAGCAATTAGAAAGTTCATCACACAGCTGCATGATTACAGGAATTTTTGCCCTAGATTCTAACAGATGCTATACCAAACAGTTCATAAGGGTTGAGAGAACCACAGTTTACAACAGCAACACAAAAGCTAGTTATTGTTCAATCTCACATTGCCACATTGTATAGTCACAAATCATTGTCAGTACAATTTAGAACTCTGTACTTCCCTACAGAGAGAGGCACCAAGCAAATGCAAAATAAGTGTAATAACAAAAACAAAAATAAAATAAAATGTGCAGACTCAAGATCTTTACTACACTAGCACTGAAGGGCCAAGGCCATTGATTGATCCATGCCAAGGTCTGGACTTTGATGAGACTGAGTGTGGGAAAGAGCCTTTGACCAATTTGATATCACTGTTACTAACCACCACCAGGCCCTTCCAATCAAATTAATCCCATCCTTGTTGAGGAAGATTTCCTTCAGTCCAGATTTAACAGAGACAAACTGTCTCTGCCCAAATGTTACTACAAATCAACAAGTAACAGGCACCATTCAATGGCAGGGCCAGGACTTGAGGAAACTGGTGACAATTCGTTTCACATCACTAGAAGTAGAGCTAAAGTGGGAGGGGTAATTAGCCAGATATCACTAGTTTCTCTCCAACCTTTTCTTAAATTTCTTTATTGATTAAGGTATTACATATGTGTCCTTATCCCCACATTATCCCCCATTCCCCACCCCATGCATGCCCTCACACCCCTGGTGTCTGTGTCTATTGGTTAGGCCTATATGCTTGCATATAAGTCCTTGGGTTGACCTCTCCTCCTTCCCCCCACCCACTCCTACCTTCCCTCTGAGGTTTGACGGTCTGATAGATATTTCTCTGTCTCTGGATCTGTTTTTGTTCATCAGTTTATGTTGTTCATTATATTCCACAAATGAATGAGATCATGTGATATTTATCTTTCTCTGACTGGCTTATTTCACTTAGCATAATGCTCTCCAGTCCCATCCATGCTGTTGCAAATGTAAGAACTCCTTCTTTTTTACCACACCATAGTATTCCATTATGTAGATGTACCACAGTTTTTTAATCCACTCTGCTGATGGTCACTTAGGCTGTTTCCAAATCTTAGCTATGGTGAATTATGCTGCTATGAACATAGGGGTGCATATATCCTTTCTAATTAGTGTTTCTAGTTTCTTAGGATATATTCCTAGAAGTGGAATCCCACCTTTTTAAAAAATATTTATGTTGTTACCTAACAGCTTTTCAAATATACATGTACCACCAACACCCTATTTTGAAAACGAATAGCAAATTGCCCAATATCTTCTGAAGTAATCCAGCACTAGTCCAAGGATCAGAAAGCTGGCTGAGTGCAATATCAAGATCACTGTGTGACCTTGCACCGCCACCTGGCCTTTCATCATCTTAGCAACTTCGAATATAAAATAGAAAAGTCCTTCCCTGCCTTATTAGGATGATGTTAGGATGAAACAAACAATTATTATAAGATCCTCAGAGAGGACAAGACTGCAAATATCAGGCATTATAATTAGAGTCACTGCACTTCATTTCTTAAGAAGGAGAAAATGAATAAGGAAAGAAACATGTGGATACTGAGCCTGAGAACTCAAAAAGCACTTAAATTCTATATTCTAATGTAGGTCTCAAGAGAGGGAGAATAATGTAAAGTCAGAGAAGATTCAGTGGTTAGGACATGCTCCCTGAATATGTGGTGTCTTCAATGTTTGTCTTTGACAGTATGATGTTACTGTATTATAATCAATTTAAAGGTTTGCATTTGTGAGTAGCAGAAAGATAGTGGCAAGTCCTTTGATTTTAGTTTTGTGGGCCAAATAGGTCCATGTTATCATAGTGGCATTACTGGTCTTAAACAAGGGCATGTTTAACTTAAGCTGTTTTCATGCCTTTAACTGTCCCAACAGCAGAAATTTTAGTTGTCAGTATAACTGGATCATTACTGAGGACAGGGTCAGGAAGGGTGCAGTGTCTTTCAGAGTTCAGCATTGGCAGAAAATGTGCCTGTCAATCTTAAGAATGCTGATAGAGAAAAGGGATAACTGGGTGAACTACTTCACAAATCAGAATCTTGAAATGATGCTATTTAACACACACACACACACACACACACACACACATAAATAAAAGGGAAGCACCAAAATAGAATGGGACATTAGTAATACTGTATCTTATATTAAGAGATGAGGATCCAGGGACACTGAAGCAATGGACTAGGCAGTCAAAAAACAGTACTATGGAAACCTTCTTAATGACCATTCTTGCTTCCTCTTTTTAAATTAAACTTGTTGGGATGGCATTGGTTAATATGATCATATAGGTTTCAGGTGTGGGTTTCTATGTTACAAGATCTGTATATTGTACTGTGTGGCCACCACCTAAAGTCATTAAATGTCTTGCCATTATTGCTATCTCTTCAACAGTTCTGAGAGTCCTTTTCACGTCTCTCTTTTTTAAAAATATATTTTATTGATTTTTTTACAGAGAGGAAGGGAGAGCGATAGAGAGTTAGAAACACTGATTATGAGAGAAACATCGATCAGCTGCCTCCTGCACACCTCCTACTGGGGATGTGCTTGCAACCAAGGTACATGCCCTTGACCAGAATAGAACCTGGGATTCTTGAATCCACAGACAAACGCTCTACCCATTGAGCCAAACTGGTTAGGGCCTTTTCACTTCTCTTGACCTATTTCAAACTACTGCCTGTGCTTAACTTGAGAACCTCCTACTCTATAAATTGTTCCTCCTCCCTTTTCCCTGGCCAATATAAAATCAATTGTTGCTTGACAGACTGCTTTGTTGCAGTTTTCTCAAAGGCACAAAGGAAAGAAACGCACCTTATTTGTACATGCATTAACTTAATTTCAGTCTCTCCCACTCAAGCACAGTGCAATTCTTCAAACTCTGACCCAAACCCCTTCACTATTTGTGTCTATGGCAACCACCACAATGCTGCTCAGAGAAAGTTTTAAGGAGAGGCAGGAAAGTGCATCTCCCAACAGAGCCATTAGCTTTTCTGCATTAGCTACATCAATAACAGGTGGCAGCAGGCCCAGCCCTGAATCCTCAGGTGTTTGCTTTCATGAGGGAGATGAAATATTTTCCATGTGTCCTCCCTAGAAGAGTTATGGGCTTCTTTGAACACCCAGCATGTTGAAGATAAATCACTAATTGTGAAATATTGAAATCAAGGACAGTTTTTGCTTGAGAAAACTTCCCTATGGTGTACTTCCCCAGTGACTCTATCCACCACAACCCCCTGCTTGCTAAACTAGAGCCAGTGATCTTTTCTTTTTTGTTTGTTTTAATGAAATTTTATTGGGGTGACAATGGTCAACATGAACATATAGGTTTCATGCGTGAATTTCTAAGTTACAAAATCTGTATATAGCACCATGTGTTCACCACCCAAAGTCAGATCTTCTCCTGTTACCTCATATTATGACCCCCTTTCCTCCCACCCCGTACTCAGCCATAAGAAAGGATGAAATAGCATCATTTACAACAACATGGATGGATCTTGAGAACATTATGCTAAGTGAAATAAGTTAGACAGAAAAAGCTAAGAACCATATGATTTCATTCATATGTGGGATACAAAATTGAAATTTATGAACACAAACAGCAGTGGTCTTGAATCTTCCAAAAGACACATAAAATCCTAGCAACTTTCTTTTATGGTTATTATCATTCAGTGACCTGCAGCTCATTCTCTTGCCTTTCTTATCACATGCCAAAAATGCTTGTATGACAGTCTTGCCATTAAAGTATATATATTAGTTAATAATGGTCCAGGTATTGGAGGATTTATGAGCCAATAGAAAATGATATGGTTTCTCCAAATATGAACAAACCTGTTCAGTTGGTAAAGTGTCTTCATGAATTCCATATTATTTGCTTTGCTCAGAGCTTAGCTGAAAAATTGTCATATGGAGATGAATTTCCCTTAACTGTACTCCAGAGGAAAATGGGGATGGTTTCATTTGCAATCTGATTACAGCAGCACCCAACATAACTAACAAAGCTTTTTTGCATAAAGAGGACTAGCTCAGACTCAGTTCTTTATAGAACCTGAAAAGGACCCATTACTCAAGTTTCCTCTTCATAAAATCTACATAAACAGGAATACTTTTCAAGCGAGAGTAACAAGTGAATGACTTTATCTTTTTAACTGCATGAAAAAAGGAAACAGAAAATGTTATGCACCATCCATTCTAATAGATCTGCCGAAATGTAAGGAGATGGTTTCAAGCTCTCCTTAAAAGTAAGACAACATTCCTATTCACACTGCCTGTGTCTGTTGTCCTGGATAAGAACTAGTAATAAGTTTAAGGAAAAGGTGAAAAACAAGTAAGGCATGGTTTCAGCTCTCAAGGAGTTCATAGTTTAGTAGGGAAGAAGTCAAGTAAATAGATTATTATGTGGTGAATGCAGTTACAGACGGGGAAGAAGATCCTAATGGAAATGCAGAAGAAACATGCATAACTCTGCCTGACTCAAAAGTCAGAGAGGCTTTCTTCTGATGATTTTTGAACTGAGTCTCCAAGGACCAATAGTTCATTTGCCTCAGTGGAAGAGGGTGGACATTCATATTTGCATAAGTATGAACAGCCCTGCTTACTTGTCAAAGTGAGTGCCAATAAGCAGTGCCAAGTTGGGAAATTAAGAAAAACTCAAATGTCATAAAGCAGAATGGTAGAAACTTGATACCAATAAGAACACAAGCTATATTGGCCAGAACAGAACTCTCCCTTTCATCATGACATTTTGATAGAAATGGAATTTTTCCCTCAGTAAATACATTACCATAGTATTTGAGAGAGGGACTAACATACACAATGGCCACAAAAGTCATCAATGACAGAGCAAAGATTTAAATCCATATCTGATTCTAATGTACTCTTTGTGACACACTACCCAAGAGTATGTCAATACATGAATCAAAGAGATATCTACATATGATCCTAAATAGGCCACCTGCCTTCTCATTCCTATCCAACTTCCCACCCATCTTCCTGGAGTTAGTGTTTACGTTAACATAATCTGTTCCAATGAAAACATACTATACCAGAAAGATAATATTTGAAGTTCATAACACTTCTCATCCTCCTTCCCTATATTTGGAGTCTCTTTCTCATCATCCACAAACATTGACTGAATACCTGCCTAGAGGGTATTCAATAAATTATGTACACACTAGCAAGTTTAAACTGGTGCCCTGCCTTTGGGGATTTATCATCTATTGGGATGGCAGGACACATACCTTAATTGGGTAAACAATTAGTATTTTGAGGGAAATATGAGAGATAGAAACCATATAGGAATTCACAGGAGAGAGTGATCACTGGACAAGCAAACTAGAATATAGGCTTCATGAAGGTAGAATTTTTTATGCTTTGTTCAGTAATATATACCCAGCAATTAAAACAGTTTGGAGTTTCGTAAGTACTCAAAATATATATGTTGAATTAAATAAATAGCTTCTCTACTTTGTTCAGGAAAAAAATCCTGATGTTTGTCACTTGGACAAAAACTCCCAGTCCTATATGCACTTTGTAATGTAGCTTTTACTCATGGTGCACCACAGAACTCCCAGGGAGAGTTTTAGACATGACTGCTTAGCCTATGACTGAAACCTTTGCAAAACCCTCATAAACTTGTGTCCTCCACTCCTCCCTACCATGGATGGGGGTTTCCTAGTGATGAAGGATAATGTGGAGCCAGGGCTTTTTGTTTGTTTATTTGTGCATTATGACCTCAAGCTCTTTTCAGCAAAAGTCACAGCCCTTTTATAGCAATGCAATTCTGGGAGACACAATTCCAATATTTGCTTGAAATATTTGCTTGTTCCTCATCTAACAAGGCAGAACATGGAATTTGATTTAAAAGTAAGCTCCTTTAATGAGTTTGGTTAGGCTTGAAGGATAAACAGTTGTGATTACTGTCAGCAGGCATAGGTTGTAAATCTCTGTCTTAGACGTTTACATTCTATTCAGGGGGACTCAAATGGGAAGCACAATACAATTCCCTTTTTAAAAGTAAAATTGAGAAAGAAAGCATCTTGGTGTTCCAAAGCTTTGTACTAGGTTATAATGCTTTCATGTATTTTATTTTTACCATTGTACAAATTATTACTTTTGGCTTCCAGGGCTTGGGAAAATATGGGTAATTATAATGTATGAGAACACTGAAGAGAAACCCAAACATTCCTATAAAAATAAATGAGAGTAAAGCCATCCTGCTTTCACTGTGACTTACACTAACCTTGTGGTGCCACAGTGTTGTGCCGGCATGGAATTTCAAGTCAAAGATTTATATTAACATAAATGGAAAAGGATCCAAGTTCATAAAAAATGTTAAATGTATATGCTCTCTGACTTCTTCCAAAATCCCACAAAGCTGAAGTCATTTTCAGCTCGGTGGGTACACCTCCTAAGAAATTAGAACATCACAGGGGAGTTTTACCAAATACTCAAAGAAGAACTAAAACTTATCCTCCTCAGACTATTCAAAAAAAAATCAAGAGGAAGGAACACTTCCAAGCTCTTTCTATGAAGCCAGCACTACTCTAATCCCAAAACCAGATAAAGACACTACAACTGAAGAGAATTATAGGCCAATATCCCTGATGAACATAGATGCTAAAATCCTCAACAAAATTCTAGCAAATCAGATCCAGCATTACATTAGAAAAATCATATACCATGGCCAAGTGGGATTTATTCTGGGGATGCGGGAAGGTACAGTATCCTCAAATCAATAAACGTTATATATCACACAAACAAATTGAGAGATAACATAGTCAAATAGACACAGACACCATGGGGATGAAGGCATTAACATGAGTGGGGTGGGGGAACTTTGGGGGGGATAAGGACACATATGTAATACCTTAATCAATAAAGAAAGAAAAAAATCACATAGTCATATCAATTGATGCAGAAAAGGCATTTGACAAAATCCAACACCCTTTCTTGATAAAAACACTCAGCAAAGTGTGAATAGAGGGATCATACCTCAACATAATAAAAGCCTCATATGACAAACCTACAGTCAACATCATACTCAATGGGCAAAGACAAAAACCATTTCCCCTAAGAACAGGAACAAGACAGGAATACCCACTTTCACCACTCCTGTTAGATATAATACTGGAAGTGCTAGCCATAGCTATCAGACAAGAAAAAAATAAATAAAAAGCTTCCAAATTGGAAAAGAAGAAGTAAAACTATAATTTTTCACAAATGACATGATATTATATATAGAAAACCTTAAGGACTCCATCAAAAAATGATTAAACTTAATAAATGAATTCAGCAATGTAGCAGGATACAAAGTTAAAACCCAGAAATCTACGGAATTTTTATACACCAATAATGAACTCACAGAAAGAAAAATTTTAAAAATAATCCCATTTACCTTTGCACCAAAAAAATTAAGGTACCTAGAAATAAACTTAACTTAAGAAGGTAAAAGACCTGTACTTGGAAAACTACAGGTCAATGAAAAAAGAGATAGAGGAAGACATAAACAAATGGAAGAATATACCATGTTCATGGATTGGTAGAATCAACATCATTAAAATGTCTATACTACCCAAAGCAATCTATAAATTCAAATCAATCCCTATTAATACTAATGGCATATTTCAGAGACCTAGAACAAACTCTCCAAAAATTCGTATAGAATTTTTTTAAAAAGACGCGAATAGCTGCAGCAATCCTGAGAAAGAAGAACAAAGTAGGAGGTATCACAATACCAAATATCAAGCTATATTACCAAGCCAGTGTCTTTAAAACTGCCTGGTACTGGCACAAGAACAGACATATAGACCAATGGAACAGAACGGAGAACCCAGAAATGGACCCAAGCCATTATGTTTGACAAAGGAGGCAAGAGCATACAATGGAGTCAAGACAGTCTCTTCAATAAATGGTGCTGGGAAAATTGGACTGATACATGCAAAGAAATGAACCTAGACCACCAACTTACACCATACACAAAAATAAACTCAAAGTGGATAAAGGACTTAAATGTAAGATGGGAAACCATAAAAATCTCAGAGGACTCCACAGGCAGCAAAATATCAGCAATATCATTACTGATACAGCTCCTAGGGCAAGGGAAACTAAGAAGAAAATAAATAATGGGGCTACATCAAAATAAAAAGCTTCTGTACAACAAAAGAAACCATTGACAAAACAACAAGCCCACTGCATGGGGGAACATATTTGCCAATGTTATCTTCAATAAGGATTTAATCTCCAAAATTTATAGGGAACTCATACAACTTAGCAAAAAGAAGATAAACAATCCAATAAAAAAATAAGCAAAGGACCTAAATAGACCCCTTATGAAAGAGGACACACAGAAGGCCAAGAAAACATATGAAAACATCCTCAAAGTCACTAATCACCCAAGAGATGAAAATCAAAACAACAATGTGGTATAATCTCACAACTGTCAGAATGGCTATCATCAACAAATCAACGAATGACAAGTGCTGGCAAGGCTAGGGAGAAAAAGGAACCCTTTTGCACTGCTGGTGGGAATGCAGACTGGTGCAGTCACTGTGGAAGTCAGTATGGCATTTCCTCAAAAAATTAAAAATGGGACTCCTATTTGATCCAGTAATCCCACTTCTAGGAATATATCCCAAGAAAACAGAAACACCAATCAGAAAGGATATATGCACCCCTGTGTTTATAGCAGCACAATTTACAATGGTTAAAATTTGGAAACAGCCTAACTGCCCATCAGCAGATGAGTGGATTTAAAAAAATCTGTGGTATCTAATCTAATAAAAGGGTAATATGCAAATTAATAATTACTCTGAGATACCTAAGTCACGCCCACCAGCCAAGCCATGCCCACCAGCCAATCAGAACAACCATATGCAAATTAACCCAGCCAAGATGGCGGCCAGCAGCCACGGAGCTAGAACAAACAGGAGGCTTCTGTTGCACCAGTGATGGAGTTGAAACTGCCTGCCTAGGCCAGCCGGGCCTCTGCTCAAGGCAACAATGTTCCAATTATAGAAGCCATGGAGCTGAAGCAAACAGGAGGCTTCGTTGCCTGAGTAGGCCTCTGCTCAAGGCAACAAAGTTTCAATTATAGAAGATAAATAAACCCCAGAAACCTGATTCCAGCCAGCCTTGCTGGGACATTAGGTCAATGGGAGCTGTGGGCAGCCTGAAAATGGCCATCACCCCCTCACCCAGGCTGGCCAGGCATGCCAGCAAGTGGACATCCCCCGAGAGTTCCCAGACTGAGAGAGGGCACAGGCCAGGCTGAGGGACCTCCCCCACTTGAGTGCACAAATTTTTGTGCACTGGGCCCCTAGTATCTACATAATGGAATACTATGCTGCTGTAAAAAAGAAGGAACTCTTACCATATGCAACAGGATGGATAGACCTGGAGAGCTATGCTAAGCAAAATAAGCCAGTCAGAGAAAGATAAATATCACATGATCTCACTCATTTTTGGAATATAATGAATGACATAAACTGATAAACAAAAAATAGAGCCAGAGACATAGAAGCATATGTCAAACCTCAGAGGGAAGGCAGAGGAGGGTAAGATATAAACCCAAAGGACTTGTATGCATGCATATAAGCATAACCAATGGACACAGACACTTGCGGGGATGAGGGCATGTGCTGTGGGGGTGGGAGTGGTTGTGGAGAGGTCAATGGGTGAAAAAGGAGACATATGTGATACTTTAATCAATAAAGAATTTTTAAAAAGAAATTAGAACATCATGTATCACCATACAGATATAGTGCTGAATGTACTGCCTACTGTGATCCTTTAACCTTTCAAGGAGTGTAGTTCAGAAGGTAACTGGTTTATGGCAGAGTCGAAGGAAAAAAATTAAGAGGCACATGCCTAGAGTAGCCTTATATTCTAAAATCTAAAATCTTTGGTTAGAACACTCTCCTGGTTGAAGCAAGTATAAATACTGTCTTGTAGAGCTTTCAATGTTTTCTAAAAACTCTTTTTGCAAATTATCTCCTTCAATCCTCTGAAGTAGGTAGGCTTAATGGTGTTTTCTCCATTATGTAGATAAGAAACACACATAAAATTAAGTAACTTGCCTGAGACCACATGGTTAAGAGTGCTGAATTCTAATCCTTATTTTTTAAAAATTAAAAAAAAAAAACTAGAACCATTTTATGTGCCACATCTAGCAGGATGCATTCGAAAAAGTAGTAATGGAAGTCTCATTATACCACATTAACTATGTCCTGCCCCACTCAGCTCCTCTGCTTTTGAAAGGTATGAGTAATAATCTTTACTTTGGGCTTGGACATTTCTCTTTCCCCCATCTCCACTGTTTCCTGAAAGGACAATTAAGATCATCTGGGACTAATTATAGCGATTCTTGAATTTGAACTTGCAGTCATTACCCAATTGAGGTCACTTATTTTAAATTAACTTGCCTGGTCAGAACACAGGCTTGGTTATCTTCAGAGCCCAGCGCAGAGAGGCACTAGCTCACTCAGACTTTTAATTAACTAGCTAAATAACCTGCACTGTGACAAACTGCCTATGATTTTATGGAGTTGTTCATTTGCATTCAGACAAGGATCAAAATACATTGTCAGAGTCAGGGACTGAGTCCTAGAAATCTTCACACAGCCTCTTGTTCAAGGCTGAGTCTCTTTCCTTTAGTTCCCTCTAATTATTTTTCCTGTGCTTTTGTTCTGCTTATCCAACATTCATCACAAGTACAGCTTGTGATTAAACAATGACAACCTATGTCATATGCTGATAGGGAATCAAATATTGGAGTTGTGATCATATGAACCAAGCACAAAGCTTTGAGAAATAATTAGGGGAAACCAAAGGAAAATTCCCAGGTTACCCCACAGCAAAGGAGTATTTTCAAAGATTCAAGCCAAAGCTACTCTCCAATTAACTAATAATACACGATAGTGATAGATAGTCTTTGTTGAATTGAATTCATGGTGGGAGCTGAACATCTCACAGTAATAATGATAGTTTCTATAATCAGTAATTATTATTACTGCTGCTGACAGGGATTTGGTTTTGGAGTCAGGTGAATCTGCATTTCACTCTGTTCTAGGGCATCTTCCTACCAGGGATCCTCTCTTTCCTACTCCATACCAGCAACAGTATGCCCCCATCATTCAAATTTTGGTCTAAAAGATAGCTTTCCCTCCAGGTTCCATCATTTTCTGCCTGTGAAGCCTCAGACAAGTGACCTAACTTCTCTGTGCTTTGATTTCTTAACATGGAAGATGAAATTAATAATAGCACCTATTGCCCTGGCCATTGTTTGCTTAATGGTTAGAGTGTTGGCCAGTGGACCAAAGGGTCACAGTTTAATTCCCAGTCAAGGGCACATACCTTGGTTGCAGGTTCCCCAGCAGGGGTGTGTGTGGGAGACAACCAATTGATGTGTCTCTCATATCTATATTTCTCTCTCCTCCTCCTTCCTACCTCCCTCTTCTCTTTAGAAATCCATGGAAAAAATATCCTCAGGTGAGGAATAATAATAATAATAATAATAATAATAATAATAATAATAATATCTATCTTAAAGAGTTGTGACGAGGACTCAATGAGATAAAGGATGTAAAAAATCATTCTACGCAGTGCCTTGTACACAGTAAGTGCTCAATAGATGTTCGCTTATGTTTGTCTTCTGTTATATCTCACCACCAGGCCTTGTTCTAGTACATCTTCCTACCAGGGATCCTCTCTTTCTACTCCATGCCAGCAACAGTATCCTCTCATCATTCAAATTTTGGTCTAAAAGATAGCTTTCTCTCCAGGGGGGGGGGAAGCCTTTCCTGCATTTGAACTAGTTCAATGCCCACCCCGTTAGTACACTTTTCTAGATTTTGTATTTTTGACGGCACTTTCTTCTACTGCTTCACAAATAATCTGGACTTTTCTCCAGGAACCTTCCATGTTAGGAACATTTATTGAGTATACCTCAATGCCATACACTGAGGCTATATGCTATGGGGTACACGAGATGGGGATGGGAGAAAGGGAAGGAATATTGGTTGAATCTCCTTATATCATAAGCACTCTGCTAGGAATTATAAAGGCATTTCTTCACTTAGGTTTAACAATAACCTTAAGAAGTAGGTGCCTCTATGATCACTATTTTACAGATGTAAAAAGTGAGCTTCAGAGAGGTGAAATGACTTCTCCAAGGTCACTCAGCTATGAAAAGGAAGAACTGGTGTTCTAGGATGATCTGACCCCAGATTCCACTCCCATCACCACCATCACTGTCTACCTCATTTTTTATCAGTTGCAATGATGCATATCAAAGCAATATGTAAATTGTATAGTACAATATATGTGGCATAAGGGTTATTGTGGTTATACCAGACACAGTGCCCTACCCTTGGCGCTAGCCTCTTTTACACATGCCAACAGCATCCTCTTATAAGCACATTCTACTCTCTACCTGAAGACTTTCTCTCAGCCTGAGAATGAGACAAGTCAGAAGTATTAGGTAAAAAATTAATACTCCTGATGAAGTTATAAGTCAATGGTGAACAGAAATTGAAATATATAGAGCCAGTTTCCTGGCTCTTTTAGATAGATGTGTTTCACACTACTCCCAGAGGTACTCAGAGCTAACCTGCTTCTTAATGCACCTGTATTGGCTTCTTTCCCTTTGCTGTCTCAGTTCCTCACTCCTCTATCAACACTTTCTAGAATAATCTCTAAATTAAATCAAATATTTGTCTCAGAGTCTTCCTCTGATGCAGTTCTATCTAAAACAAGAATCTTTCAGAAATTCCTCTTTGTATCCTTTCCCAGTAATCTGCATGAGTGTCCTCATACTGCCTCCTCCCTGCATAGGGCTTCCCATGGGAGCTCCTCAAGAGAGCACCCCATAAGCTCAATGTCTCTGTTCTTCCCCCTTTTCATGAGAATCCCATCATTGAGGGTCCTACTTTTAGCTTTTTAAAGTGTATTTATTATCATGTGGAAAGGTAGTTCTCAAATTTCAGTGTGCATCAGAATCACCTGAGGATTGAAATGCAAGACGTCCTGGGCCTAACCCCAACATTCTGAATCAGACTCTCTGGAGAAGTGTTCAGGTGCTTATATTTCATAGATTCTCCAGGTATTCCATATAGCATACACTTTGAGAAAGACTGTCCTAAGATATTCCTATAGCCTGGGCCTCCAAGGAATGTGCATTGTGTTCCTTAGTGTTCTCTCTAATCCCAAAACCTCTGTGGGCTCAAGTTCCTAAGAAAGCCTGGAATAGTATGCCTTTTTGCTCCTGAAATAAAGCATGGATAAGGTCAAGGTCCTGTTGTTACTAGCAGAGTAGGAGGGCCTGAGACTACTGGGCAACAGTGTATAATGCAGATGAGAGATCCATCTTATTGACTTGGCAAAATTTCTGCTCTCACCTCTCTCACTGCCTGCCTCCAACCCTCATTCTTTCTTGTGATACAAACATGATCAATTAGGTCATGGACTATGCTCCTTTGTCTTTGGGTGGAACCTTCCCCCTTCCCCCACCTCCCACACACGTTTCCCCAGCCAGGTTTCTGTGTGGTTTTGAATTCATGGTTATGATCAATGTTGGGGGCAAGAAAGGAGGTGGCAGTAGAGGGTGGCATTGTGGGTTACTTTGCTATTGGGTTACCCCCAGATTCTTGTCCTTTTTTCACCCTTAACTCAAATGCCTGAATTCCAAATGCAAATGCCAGCTGCTTTCCTGCACATTGACCCAGTGTTATCCTAATCACTGGCCTCCATACCTCCCTGCACCAAACTCTGATGCCTTTGCATATCCCTCATCCCATAGTAGCAGGAAACCACTTCTCTACTTTTTGAGAGCAAAGGATAAGAAATCAGAAAAGTCTTCATGGAGAAGGCTGCATATAAGCTGGGCCTTGAAGGATAGATGTGATTTTCACTGGGAAGAATGGAGGGAGGGGGCATTTCAATGTGTAGGAAAAGGAAAATAAAACTAATATCAGGTAAGCATTAGACCTTCAGTTAAGAACTATAGATCTATTATTCCATTTGTTCTTTCTTCACTGCAATTCAGTGAAGTAGGTACTAATGATAAATTCTGTTTCATTATCCTCATAAAAAATTAGTCTAAATTAATTGTCCAGATTCACACAGCTATTAAAGGGCAAATAGGGACTCTAACCCAGGCAGTCTAATCTGCAGTCTTGACCACCCTATTCCACTGCCTCTCAATTATAGGAGTTCCCTTTATCCAAAGGGCATACATTCTATGACCTCCACTGGATGCTTGAAACCATGGATAGTAATGTACATACTGTTTTTTCTTACACATGCATACTTTTTTCACTTAAAGAAGTACTTTAAGGCTTCTTGTTGGCATATTCGAATTGCCAGCATCACTACTCTTGCGTTTGGGCCATTATGAAGTAAAATAAAGGTTAACTGAACATGAGCACCATGATACCACTACAGTATATCTGATAACTGCGGTGACTACTAAGTCACTAATTTAGGCATGGAGCATATACAGTATGGATCCACTGGGCAAAGGGATGATTCACATCCCCAGTGGGATGGAGTGGGATAGCGTGAGATTTCATCACAGAATAGCATCTAATTTGAAATATATGAATTGTTTATTTCTAGAATTGTCCATTTAATATTTTTGGACCACTGTATTATGTTCACTCTTTTACATATGGAAAGCTGAAAGGTTAAGTAACTTGTATAAGGTTACACGCTTGTAATTGACAAAGCTGGAGTGCATTGTCCTTAATAGATCCAATTATATTTACTATATAACCATTTATATTCCTTCTAACTTTGCTTTTCCCACCAACCACTTCGGTCACAATTTCTTATGGAGCAGCCCTGACTACCTCCAAAACAAATGCCTATAGTTAGTCCAAACAAATATCTTTCCTCTAGTGCATAAGCACTATAAAACAGCAACACTCTTCTGAAACCAAGATAAATACTTCTCTGAAATATATCTCTCTTTGTTTTCAACATAGATTTTCTTTAAGTTACCTGTTTGTAAGGTTCCACCTTATAAAAACCAAAGGAAAAAAATTCTTTGGGCCTTTAGTTGGAGACAAAGTATTTTCTAGCAGGTTATGTGTTAATCATTCTCTCCTAAGTTGTAACTTGTACATATTTCTGTTCTCATACTTCTCCTGCTGGGTTATAATTGTCTGTTAACTTGGCAGTCTTTCCTACTCCAGTGCTGAGATACTCCAGGCAAGGGCAGATTTTCGTGACTTCTGTCTCCCCAGTGTCTTACCTCAGGATTAGCACAAAGCAGACACTCAACAAATGTTCATTGAAAAAGAATGAAATGTGGCTAGAAGGGGTTGATTGGGGGGGGGGACATATGTAATAATTTCAACAATGAAGATTGAATTTAAAAAAATCAAAACATAAAACCATTATATTTTTTTAAAAGAATGAAATATGGTTAAGAGAGGTAACCCTTCCATCCACTAGAGACTTCAACCCATATTCCTTCTGAGTCCAATAGTATGCTGGTATAATTTGTAGTGTTGGTTGATTTCTGATGTGTAAATACTCCCACCATGGCTGATTTCAAGCTATCAAGATTTAATAACTGACTCATAAAATTCCTGAATACTTAGTAATCAACTTTCAGGAGCCCCCTCTTTTTAGCTGAAAGCCTGTAATTCTGCCTAGAATGCTTGAACTGTTATTGTGTCAGTGCAATCACAAACATGAATGAGCTATCAGAGTGGGGAAGATAATGCCAAATTCAAGTAGTGAGGGTGAAAGACCAAACCAAACTTTTGTGAATTAGGAGAGTTTTGTGTTGCCTCCCATGAACTAAAACTCTCTTATTTGTCATCCTTTTGCTAAGTGAGATACCCTTAAATGACATGGCTTCCAGAAACCTGCCAAGTAAGCAACTATCCTGAAAACCAAAAGCCTAAAAAAACACAGTGGGTTTCTGAGAGATGTTTACTTTTATTAGAAAATATAAACATATTCACTAACTTCCTTCAACAAACAGAGCAAGGTGACAAATGGTGGAAGCATTACACAAACAGAAAATGTATTCTCAGAGGCATAACCAAGAAGTTCTAAGAAAAATTCTTATTCTCTACATCTCCACTCCACACATTTCTTCCTCTCCCCTCCCAGCTGGGAGGCTCCATCATTCTGGGCTAAATCTGGGTCTCTAATACTCTACCCATCCATTCATGGTTCAGTTTTGCACACAGCAATGGAGCTAATGAGTCAATGACAGATTTGGATCCAGAACCATCTGACTTCAAGATTCGTGGCTCTTTCTAGTATATCACCTTTAATAAATACATATTTGTTCCAAGTTTTAAGGGTGATTCATATCACGTCTATGAAGAGTTTTAGACTCTTACAAGTTTAAATATTATAAGTTGTCATTTTAAGTGTGATGCTAGAGTTGTTGATCCCAATAAATACCTAAAAATAAGAAGGTATGATTCCTGAGCCACTGCATTATCCCACCTATCCCCAACTGGGTATGGCTGGAGACAGCACATATTTGAGTGACTACCCAGTTGTATGCCAGATATTGCCATTCCTATTTTTTTTAATACAAGTAATAAGTTCACTGGCACTTCCAAGCCTTCTACTCACCACCCATATAGTTCTTCCAGTATATCTTAGTCAGAAATCCAGGATTATAGTGCTTTGGTCCCAAACCATTTTGCCAAATCTGCAGAGAAAAAATATACAATTTGATACTTAAAATAAACTTGTAAATATTCAAACCAAAGTTGTTGTAAGTGTGAACATAAAATAGCTGACAGTAAATTTCATAAAAGAATGCATGAAGAACACTTATTTAAAATGTATTGTTTAAAATAAATTACCACTGATATGGAGGGGATAACCAATAAAAATGCAGAGAGACTGAAAAAGTCTTTCTGATATACTAGTATTATTGTAGGTTGAGTACTAGTTAAAATCACCCCTATCTTGCCTCCCTGAAGAAGTTTCTAGAATATTTCCAAATATAAATAGGGTACTGTGAAAGGTTTTCTAGATGTGGTAATATATGAAAAGGCACTGTGTTTTGAAATGCATCATTTTATAGGCAGTTACTTGGTGGAAAAGTTCAGGTGTTTTTAATATTTATTAATGGCTCCATGACCAAGAACTCCAGCTGATCAAAGCTGGTGGTCTTCCTGGGTAGGGAAGGATATGTAATTTGCCTTAGAATATGCTTTTATACATTTACAGATTTGTCATTGTACCCAGTCCCAGGCATTATTTGCTGCCCCCCCCAAACTCTGCCCATAATTTTGCTCCCTTACAAGACTCATGCACCTTTGAAAATAGATGGGGATGGTCTTAAGATCTAAACCACAAGGCAAAGTAACCTTATTTTATCAGGACAAGAAAACGTGCTCTGCATTCTCTTCCCTA
The DNA here is from genome assembly GCA_004026665.1 of Murina feae. Lineage (NCBI taxonomy): Eukaryota > Metazoa > Chordata > Mammalia > Chiroptera > Vespertilionidae > Murina > Murina feae. The sequence goes on along the minus strand of PVJC01013941.1, from coordinate 8,569 downwards.
AAGACACAACTGCTGTAAGGCAATATTTCCCACCACCCTTGGTGGCACACCAGAGAATTTTCAGTGGCAAATGGATAAATATATTTTATTTTCATACAGTTGTATTTATTTTGCTGCATGTGATTTCATGGATATTGTTGCTTTGGATGTAGCTATATTAAAGTAAAGAATTCCCCAACCAGCATAGCTCAGTGGTTGAGCATTAACCTATGAACCAGGAGTCAGGGTTCAATTCCGGGTCAGGGCACATGCCCAGGTTGTGGGTTTGATCCCCAGTGTTGGGTGATCCCATATGGGGCATACAGGAGGCAGTCAATCAATGATTCTCTCTTATCATTAATATTTCTATCTATCTCTCCCTCTCCCTTCTTCTCTGAAATCAATACAAATATATTTTTAAAAAAGAACTATCTGTAAAGATAAATATTAAGTAAATAATAGTATTCTGGTATGTGGCTAGGGCATAAACCATTAAGGAAATTTGTGAGGGAATGAAATTTGAGAAATACTATTTTAAGATGAATACAATTAGGTGTTGCCCCCAAGATCAACATGCATTCAAATGGTCCCTTATCCCTAGGAGCAGGAATAATTTTTTACACTTTTAATTTGTGATATGTAGCAATGCAACAACTATGTAAGATGAATAGTAAAAGTGTGAAGGAAATGCATGAAAATTTTGTCTTTAGCTTAAAATTTTTTAAAAAAAACTTGTGGTCATTTATTACCTCTTATTTATATGTTCTTCACCTCTCCTGCTGTTTAGCATGAAATCTTCTGCATATTTCTTTCAGTCATAGTGTATTCAATATTAAAGTCTAGGAAGGGAAACTTCTCAAAGACATGTTCTGTGGTGAAATTCTTGTCTTCTAATCCTCACATCCTAGCATTTTATTTGATGTGTTATTCAATTGTCTTCTGTCTGCATAAGCTTCCTCAGCAGACAGCATAAGGATGATATTTCTTGGTTATCCTCCCATTTTCCTTCTTTATTAAAAGTTTCAGCCATTATTTCCCTATCTGTACTACCCCCACCCCCACTGCCATTGGGTTGATTTGGATACAGGTGGTTGGCCTCACTAATTCAGCACTTTTTTTTTCAAGTCAGATGATTGCAATATGAAGCACTGTCATTCAGTTACAGGAGAGTGTGTGTGCGTAAATTAAGACTATTAGAAAATAATTCTAATGAAAGTGACTTCTGAGGCAGTATATGTTTACTAAGACCAAACCAATTTAGTACTTCAGATTTTCATTCAAGAAAATGAATGCCTTTTATCATATCTGATGGGATATTTCTTCTGGGAAGTATGACATATTCTAAGGCTGATTTCTATGGCATAGCACTATTTAACACCCAACACGGTTAAAATTAGATAAGTTGCCATAGGACAATAGTATCTCTTCTTAACTGAAGAAGCAGTAAAGGAAGGGGCTTTAAAATGTATTGTCATGGAACACAAGGAATGTGCTCTGATAGCGTTTTCTTAAAGAGAAAATACCTGTTCAATAGGTAATTCTGGTGAATGAAAACCAGAAACCTCCTTCATTTCTCTCCCCAGCCCCCCAAACACTCTCAGGTCCTAAATCAAAGAGAAGCAGATTAAGATGAACAGCAAGGCATGTTCTGTACTCAAAGGAAGATCAATCTTTATACATAGATCCTTTTTTTTGGCACTGATGTAGAAAATTCAAACCTGGAGGTACTTTGGTCTGCAAATAACCTAATCTGCATACCAGATGGATCAAAGGGGAAAAAAACACAGACACTTTTCCACACACACGCATATATATTTTTAATGTGAGCATAGAGAAACAGATGCTTCTGCTCCCAAGGGGTCTGTGGGCCTCTCTCATGTAGTTGTGTGGAGCAATTTAACTTCAAGTTTCTAAAATTATAAAAATGTCTAGATAAGCATTAAATTGAAAAATAAAGGGCCTCTCACATAGGAAAACAAATGACCATTTTCAGAATTATTTTTAATTCTTCAGCAACACCCCAGCCCCAATTTCATAGATCAGTGTATGGAGGAATCAATAAAGGGAAGTGTTTCCCAAATGGGTAGACTATGATTCACTGGCTTCTTTTCTAAAAATGTATTTTTACTGATTTCAGAGATGAAGGGAGAGGGAGAGAGAGATAGAAACATCAATAATGAGAGAGAATCACTGATCGGCTGCCTCCTGCATGCCCCTACTGGGAATCAAGCCCACAACCTGGGCATGTGCCCTGACCTGGAATCGTACAGTAACCTCCTGGTTCATAGGTCAATGATCAACCACTGAGCCACAATGGCCAGGCTCAGTAGCTTATTTAAGAAATAATTTAGAGAAGATGGTGGGATAGGCAAACACCTGTACTCGCTGCTTCCCACAACCACATCAAAATTACAACTAAAATACAGAACAACCATCATCCAGAACTGCCAGAAGCTGGCTGAATGAAAGTCCTATAACTAGAGAAGTAAAGAAGAAAGCACACTGAGGCTGGTATTAGGTACAGAGTTGCAGAATGGGCTGGTGTGGCTTCATGTGTGCCGCTTTTTTAATCGAGGGAGATCGCCTCTGAGGAGGTCACCTCTGCGGAGGTTGCCCAGAGGAGCAAGGGGTCCCAGCCCCACACCAGACCCCCAGCTCAGGGTCCCAGAGCTGGGAAAAGAACTCCCTATGGGCAATAAGAACTAGGGGCTGTAAAAATCAGTGGGGGTTGGGGCTCAGTGACACAGAGGCTGCTGGAGACCCAGCTGCTCCTTTTAAAAGGACAGCATAATGAACTGAACTTACAAGCTCCTGCTTCCTCTGAGTTCCAGTGGCGGGTGAGGCTCTGGGGGAGCCAGACACATATGAGGAGAAACTGGACTGTCTGTCACCAGGGCAAGAACTGGGGGCGGCTTTCTTCCACACAGAGGTGCTTGCAGCAGTCACTGTTCCCATGCTGGGACCTCTGCGTTGCAGGGCTGACTGGCAGCCATTTCTGTTTGCTCCACCCTGGTAATTCCCTGCGACTCCACCCCAC